>CAUYPO010125853.1:0-11213 GCA_963574435.1 Cheirogaleus major | reverse complement strand
GGGCTGCTCGTCATGGGTTGTGCAGATACGCTGCGTAGCCACACCCATCACTAGGTCTTATTTTCTGGGTAGGGCTTATATTGCGCAAATGCTTAGAAATCCTGCTAGGGCTTATTTTATGGGTAGGTCTTATTTCTTATTTTCGGGGAAACACGGAAAATGAAATTATTTGAAACTCTTCTGTAAAGAAGATTGACTCTTATCCTTTATTTATTATTTATTCAGTCACTTGTTTATATCAGTATGAGCTCATGTATATTAATTTAATAATTTGTGTTATAAATCCAATGCCGTGTTCTTTGTTTTCTTGGTCAAATTGTTCCAGCTTTGGCCACTGGGGGCTCTTTCAGGTTGGCGCCTGGGTCCCTTTGACACACTCCCATCGTTTGTTTTTGAGCACTTCCATCGTTTGTTTTTGAGCACTTCTTTACTTTCTAACACTATAAAATGCTCCAGATTCATCTTGCATTTTCCTGCCCTAGGCCTAGAATCAGCCATTTCTCCAAGGAGCCCTGGTTCCTTTTAAGTTGTCTGTATATCCTATGTTTTCTATGTTGACAACCATATCATCTACAAATAATGATAGTTTTGTTTTTTCCTTTCCAATCTTTATGCCTTTAACTTATTTCTCTTGCCTTACTGAAACGGCCAGGACATCCAGTACAGTGTTGAATAGCAAAGGTGATAGTGGGCATCTGTGTCTTGTTGTGTCTTATAGAGGAAACACTGCTAACTTTTCCCTGTTAAAAATGATACTGTGTTGCTATAGATTTCTACAGGTTTTATCGGGTTAAACAAGTTCTACCCTATTACTCTATGCTAAGATGTTTTTATAATTTTTTTAAACCATGAAAGCGTATTGAAATTTTATCAGATGCCTTTTCTATTTCTTAGGATGATTGTATCTTTTTTTCCTCCAATAATCTGATAATGTGGTAAATGACACAGATTTCCCTCATATTAGATCACCTTTGCATTTCTTGTGTAAACACAATTTGGTCATGGTCTTTTATTTTTTATGCAGTGTTGGATTTGGGTTGATAATATTTTGTTTAGGATCTTTGCATCTGTATCCATGAATGAAATTGGTCTTTAATTTTTCTTTCTTATCCTGTCCTTATTTGCTTTTGACATTAAGGTTCTGCAGGTATCATAGAATGAGTCAGAGAGTGTTCCCTCTTTTACAAAATTCTGGAAGATGCTGTATGACTCTGGAATGATCTCTTTGGTAGATCTCTCCTGCAAAACCATCTTGGTCTGGTGTTTTCCTTTTTAATATTGAGTTAATGTTAAACTTCTAAATTAAAATCTTTTTAGAATTTTAAATGAGAAACTTGAAATTTGCTTCCATAACATATTTATTTTATGTAAGGTTTTATGCTTGAAATGGCTACACACTAATCCTAACCAAGACTTTTTAATGATGTTCTTCAAATTCTTAACAATCACCATCAACAAAAATCTTTCTTTGTATAAGTAATAAGATATTTAAACTAATTTTTAAATTGTTCAAAAATGTTTAACAATTGAAATTATATCTAACAACTTTTCTTTTTGTTTCACTGACAAATATATTGTTAAAATTTCTTGTGATAATGTGAGTAGATTTCAAATCCAGTTGAATGCTTTCATATTAACTATTTCAAAATAATGATGAAGCTCTTATTTGCAGAACATGCATCATTATTAGAACCATCACCCTGCAGCTAGCTTGGACACCATTAAAAGGGTTCATCAGCTACAAACGGATAGAAGTATCTGATATTTGTGAAGACAGAGTTTTGGGGCTTCTACCTGGAGCTACATCCTCCAGAAGCCACTGCTTGGCCTACCTGCACCAAGCTCCATCCCAACCAGTCACAACTTGAGCTGTGTGTGGTATTTCTTGGAAACCTGAACACTGACTCCTCCAGCAGGTCCACAGGCCCCTTGTCCTCAATGAGCAGAAGACTGCAGAAGCTGGCTACTGAAGAGACTGTCCAAGTGATAGAGCACCTCTTGGCCCTCTTGGCTTAGCACATTTACAGAGCAGTAACTGAGCACTGTATGCTACTTATTTGTGCTCACCACCTGCAGGGACTGTAGGTCTACCCTCTAAGGATCTCCAGAGAAGGCTGCCCATAGAGGGAGGTGGCCTGCCTAGGGTCTCCACTGCCTCAGGTCCTACCTGGACACCTCTAGGGTTAAGAGGATCAAACCTCTTCATCTACCTGTAATCCTTATACCCAACTGGAAAACTCTACCTATTTTTTGTTTGTTTGTTCTTTTGGTGGGAAGAGTTTTAACTACTGCTTCAATCCCTTTAATAGTTGTAGGACTATTGAGGATTTCTTTTTCTTCTTGAGTTTTCAGTAAGATTTGGTTTTCTAGGAATTGGTCCATTTTGTCTACATTTTCAAATTCATTGGCATAAGGTTTCCTTATATTTTAATTCTCTGCTGTATATAATCTGTAGCTATGTCTCCTTTTTCGTTGCTGATATTGGTGATTTGTGCCTTCTCACTTTTTTTCTTGATCAATCTCTCCAGAGGTTTGTCTATTTTATTGGTCTTTTCAAAGAACCAACTTTTGGCTTTGTTGCTCCTCTCTATTGTGTCTTTGTTTTCTATTTCTTTAATTTCTGCTCTTATCTTTTTTGATCTCCTTCCTTCCACATTTTTTGGGTTTATTCTATTGTTCTTTTTCTAATTTCTTAAATTGGACATTGAGCTCATTCATTTTCATTCTTGCTTGTTTTCTAATTTGTGCATTTAAGGACATGAATTTCACTCTAAATACTGCTTTTCTACAAGTTCAGCTATGCAGTATTTTCATTTTTGTTTAGTTTCAAGTACTTCAACATTTCCATCATGGTTACTTCTTTGACTTGTAAGTTATGTAGAAATGTGTTTTTAAATTTCCAAATGTTTGGGGATTTTAAAATTTATCTCTTTGTTATTAAAATCTATCTCAATTGTATTATGGTCTGAGGATGTGGTGGTCTGTGTGATAACAACTCTTTGAAATTTATTTATACTTGTTTTATGGCTTAGTACGTGATCAATATTTTGAATGCATCCCATATGCTTTATAAGAATAAATTATAAGAATATGTGTTCTCTAATTGTTGAATACAGAGTTCTACATGTCTATTATCAAGTTTGTTAACTGTATTGTTAAAATTTATTTATTTATACTGGTTTCTTTTTGTTATGATCTACCAATAATTGAAAGAAGTGTGTTAACAGTCAACTATGCTAGTGGATTTGTCAATTTCTCCTTTTAATTCTATCTCTCTTTTTTTTCTTTGCTTTATATATTTTGAGGGTATTTTATTAGGAATATCCAAATTAAGCATTGTTATGTATTCCTAGTAAACATGTAATGACCTTATCTATTCCTGATAATGCAATTTTCCTTGAAGCTTATTGTTTCTTGTATTAATATAGTAATGCAAGTCTTTCTTGTTAGGATTTGTGTGGTATATAATTGTCTATCCTTTTATTTTTGAGCATTTTCATGCCTTTATTCTTAAATTATCTCTCTTGGAAACAACATATAGCTGTTTACAAATCTAATCTGATGTTCTGTCTTTTAATTGGCAAATTTAGTCTGTTTACATTTACTGTGATATATTTGGATTTGTTTCTACCATCATATTTTTTCATTTCTATTTTCCACCACCACCTATGTATGCTTCATTTTCTCTTTTCTCACCTGCTTTTTTAATTTTGGGATTTGTTTTCTTATTTGATTTTTTTCCTCCTTATTTTTAGATTTCTTTTTCTTTTCTTTCTGTGATTATCCCTGAAATTTTTCTATGTATGTTTAACTTATAAAGCCTAAAGTTAAGCAGTATTTTAACCCCCCTCTTGAAGAATGCAGGAAGCTTAGAAACTTCAACTCTAGTCATTTCTCCCATGACCATATACTATTATTTTAAGGTATGTTAGTTTCTTCCTGTTTTTTCTAACCTCACAATTATACACCATTATCAGTATTATTTTATATAGACAGTGTTTGGACTCAAATGCATACATTCTTTTATCTCAGATCATCCTTCTAGGACCATTTCCTTTCGTTATGAATATAGTGTTTAAATGTTCTCTTAGTATAGGTCTCTTGGTGTTAAGTTCTCCCAGTCTTTGTTATATGTAAATGTCTCTATCCTCATTCTTAAAACATAGTTTGTTACAGATATTTTCACTCAACATGTAGAATATATGATTCCATTCTCTTTTGGCTTTGAGAAGTCTGCTTTACTGCTGTTAAGAAGTCTGCTATCAGACTAATTGCTGATTTGTTGTTGTGTGTTTTTTTGTTTTTTTTCTTTACTGGAATATGCAGGGGATCCTGCAGTTTTATTCTAACATTTTTAGGCATGTATTTCTTTTTTATTTATTCTACTTTGGAAATGTGCTTCATGGCTCAGTGGATTCATAGTTTTCAAATTTTCTGGAAAATTCTCAACCATTATCTCTTCAAATATTGCCTTTCTTTCATTCTTTCTATTTTTTTATTCTCATAACACAGTTAGTTATATTTTAGACCTCCTCATTCTATCTTCCATATCTCATAAGATCTCTGATATTTTCTATCTCCTTGTCTTTCTGCATTTCATTCTGGGTAATTTCTTCAGATACATCTTTCAGCTTATTGATTCTTCACCTATGTCTAATCTGTTCTTCTATCTGTTCATTGAGTTTTTTATTTCAAAAATTGTATTTTCCATTTATACAAGCCCCATATATTTTACTTTCTAATTTGCTTAGTCATCCCTAATAGACTCTTGTTCCTTGGTCATCTTTGTGATTACATCTATTCTTTAAGCATTTTATACAATTTTTGTTCAACCAGTGGTCACTGTTTGCATGAGTATGACATTGTAAATCTTATTCACATCTAAACCATATGGTACACACTAATTACATATCCTTCCTTGTATACCTTTTTGTTTTCCTAGGAGCTAATAATTATCTGTTTTGTTTCCTTTTACTTAGTGTTCTACTACCTATTACTAATTATTCTCTGAAATTCTTTTTAAAATCCAAATCAGATCATGTCCTTCCTCTACTCAGACTACTCCCATGGCTCTCATTTCCCTAAGAACAAAACCCAAAGCCCTCACCATGGCCCATAAGTTCCTACCTAATCTGGTTCCCTTTACCTCTCTGACCTCATCTTCTACCACTCTCTCTATCACTCATTCTTCTCCAGCCACACTGGCCTCCTCACTGTTCCCCAAGCATGCTAGGTCCCCTCTCTATTCAGGGCCTTTGTACTTGTTCCTTCTCACTGAGGAACACCCTTCCTCCTAAATAATCTGATGATTTTCCCTAGTACTTCCAGTATGCTCCAATGTCATCTTCCTAGAGAAGTATTTCCTGATCTGCATATCTAAGCCCCAATTACCTGCATTTTCTATCCCCTTATTCTACTTTATGTGTTATGTTTGTCTACAAAGCACTGATCACACCTGATATATTTTATATTTACTTATTGTGGTTAGCATTTGTCTCTCCCCAGTAGACTGTAAGCTCCACAAAGCAGGGACTTCTGTTTTGTTCACTGCTGTATCCCCAGTGACAAAAAGAACAGTGCATCGTAATCGTAATATTTAGTAGACAATAAATATTTGTGGAATAAACTGAATGAATGAATGAATGACTTAATTAATTAATGCAGAGGATAGAACAAGAAATGCCTTAAGGAGTAGGCTAGGCATGAAGGCCTTTAATGCCATGCTAAGGAGCTTGGATGTCATTATTCAGAAGGGTGGGAGCTGTGAAGAAGCAGTGGGGTGAGGATAGCTCCTGGGTTCTTTTGGGAAGCAAGTTCTCATTTGGTGGATAGTGGCAAAGCTCTGTGTTCTCTGTGACTGGATCTACACCCTAGGGCTCCTGAAGGGGGGCCTGCCTCTTTCTCAAACAGCCCTCAAACTGTTGTGCTGTCATGACCACCTGTTACTTGGTGAAAAACAGCCCTTACTCTCCCTAGGCATTGTAATCCTGCCTAGTGTCAGGATCGCAATGCCCAGTGTCCCCCTTTCTCTGGCCCTGTGAAGAACTGTTTCTTGGTTCCCCAGGGCAAGCAGATCATTCCTATTAGACTTTATCTGTGGTACATGGGAGGGAGGGGACAGTGTGAAGCTGGTACAGTGCCAGGCACATAGTAAGTGTTATAATGAGGAACACCACAGGAAGGTAAATTTCAGCTCAAAAAGACTTATTTCCATTGTCAAGGTGGCAACAGGCTGTGTGGGATTTTAGTCCTGATTTTGTCCCCAACCCTACTAGGAATTAGCCTGGCTCTAAGTATTTCTGCCTTTCCATGACTCTTTGAACACTAATTCTGTTGTCTCATGTGTGACCTACTCCCCTGTTTTTTTGTCAACCAAGAATTTCACCAGAATGCCATCAACATACACAGAGCCCTGTGGCACGCCACTAGAGACCTCCCTCTCCAGGCCAACATCAGTTCATTCATCATTATCGCACTGGGTTTAACCATCCAACTAGTTATAAGTTCAGTTGAGCAAAGTTCGACTGACTACCTACTATGTGTCAGGCCTCCTGCTCTACACTAAAAACACAGAGATGAATGAGGCATGTTCCCAGACTCAGATCCATAATTGCAGGGCATTGTGGTCAGTGCAGTAACAGTGGTGGGCAGAATAGACTGCGAGAGGCCCTAAGGAACATACAACCTAGCTCAGAGGACCAGGGAAGCTTTCTTGGAAGAGATGGCATATAAACTGAATCTTAAAAGATGAGTATGAATCTAAATGATTAACAAAGGAAAGAGAAAGCAGTCCAGGCAAAGGGCACGACATGGGCAAAGGCCCAAAGATGGGAAGCATCATGGTGTGTACCAACCTGCCTACCTAACTACACTCACAGTTCACCTGTCTTCCCATGAGGCCATCTTTGGAGACTTTGGCACATACCAAAATTTAGACATAAGGAGTCTGTGGCCTCCTCTGGCATACTACTCTGGTAACTTTTCTGAAAGATATTGAAAAGTTGATCTGATGTAACTGTCCATGAGCTTGTCCACACCAGGTTCCAGTGTCCCTAGCTTCCTTGTCAAGACCATGGGGTTTATGTGACCTGCTTCCTCCAGACCTCCCCTGGAGTGGAAGTCACTCCCACTGTCCTGGAGATTATGTGGTCTCCCTCAGCCCCATGTGTGCAGATATTGTGAAGAGGAGTTTTTCTGACTCCTGACAATGGCTGTAGAGTAGAAACCTTCATCTTTGAAGGAATGGACAGGGCTTGTCCATCTTGTCCTCAGATATTGGGGTTCGTCTCCCCTTGGCCTTCATTCATGCCCTTACTAACCCAGGAAAAGTGAGTCATGGAGTCTGGCAGGCCCACTGGCAAAGCGTGGAGCCCCCATGTTTTGGTTGTGTGACCTTAGCCAAGTTACCTGTTCTCACTGAGCATCAGTTTCCTCATCAGTAAACGGAGCTAATGCCTACCTGGGACAGTCATTGTGGGCGTTAGAGCATATATAAAGTACCTGGCCACCATTATTAAACACCTACTACTATCAATATTAAAGGGAGGACAGCATAGTGGTTAAGAGCATGAGCTGTAGAGCTGGACAAACCTGGATTTGTTTGTTTTTATTTTTGATTTTTGTACACAGAGTCTCTTTTTGTCGCCTGGGCTAGAGTGCTGTGGCATCAGTCTAGCTCACAGCAACCTCAAACTCCTGGGCTCAAGCGATCCTCCTGCCTCAGCCTCCCGATTAGCTGGGCTACAGGTGTGCACCACCACGCCTGGCTAATTTTTTCTATTTTTAGTAGAGACAGGGTCTCGCTCTTGCTCAGGCTGGTCTTGAACTCCTGATCTCAAATGATCCTCCTACTTAGGCCTTCCAGAGTATTGGGATTACAGGCGTGAGCCACTGCGCCTGGCCTCCAGCCTGAATTTGGATTGTAGCTCAACTACTTAACTAGCATCGTGACCTTGGGCAAGTATCTTTTGTAAGATGAGGTTAATGTACCTAGCTCAGAGACTTTTGTGTATGATTATAGCAGTGTATAATATGCAAGGTGGGGGCCTTCACAGACCCCATGCCCCACCCCAACGTGCTCTCCTGGGAGACCTCCTCCCTCCCCTGGAGACTACCCCTTTCTCAGCCTCCTTTCTAAGTCTGTCAAAGAGGACCAAGCTGTCCCATCAGAGTCACAGGGCTACCTTCTTAGAATTTTCTAATGTTAAACCACTCTTGCATTTCTGGAATTAAACCCAACATTTTCATGTTATATTAAATCTTATTCATCCTGGATTTGGTTTGTTAATAAATTGTTTAGGATTTTTGCATCTTTAGCCATCTACTGTATTTGTCTTGTTGAGGTTATAGTGATCTCATCCAACAGAGTTTTCTAGAAATTGGTCCAATTCCTAGAATTTGAAATCTAAGTTTTCAAATTAAGTGTATTCTCTTATTTTTAAATTTTTGCTATATCTTTTACATTGTTCATATTAATTATACCTTTTCTCTTTTTTTCTTGTTAGTCCTTCCAGAGATTTTTTAGTGGTTAGCCTTGAAATTTTACCATACATATTTAACCTAAAATCTAAAGTTAAACATCATCATAATCCCCACCCAAACAATTCAAGGACTTTATAAACCTTTAATGTCTCCCAGTTCACATGTTATTGTGTCTGCTATTTTAGTTCTTCCTTTTTAAAGGAAGACACTAACAATATAATTATTTTATGCAGACAGTCTTTGCTTAGATTTAAATACTCATTTACTATTTTATTTGCCCACCTATCTTCATTTACCTCAGACCTTTTTGGGGATGATTTTTCTTCTTGAAATATATACAGTACTTTAGAAGATCCTTTAGTACAGATCACTTAATAGGAAACTCTTAGTCTGTGTTTATCTATAAATGGCTTTTTCCCCCACTTTATTCTTTTTGAAAGGCAGGTTTGCTGGGTACCCAATTCTAAATTACCTTTTTTCCTCTTAATGCTTAGAAAATAATATAGCACTCTCTTCTGGCTTCCATTGTTACTGTTGCAAAGTCTCCTGTCACTCTAGTTGTTTTGGTATGTGTTCTTTTTCTCTGGCTGCTTTGAAGAGATCCTCCTTTGATGCTTGACTAGAGCATATTTGGTGTCAGGAGCAGTGAGAAACTCTCACTGATACCAGATTTGGCCAAAGGCACCACAGATACCAAAGGCATGACCTATTCTGAAGCCTTAGGGAGAATTTGTATAGATAGTGGGGGGCAGGGAGGGGCCTTGCTACTAGCGTGCAAGCATGGGTCAGTGCCATAGTTCTGTCACTTGAGGGTGTTGTAGTGCAGTGGACTCTAGAGCCAGACCGCCTGGATTCAAATCCCAGAGCTGGTCAGGTCACTTCACCTCTATCATCTTTAGTTTCTTCTTCTATAAAAATGGGGATAATAATAGTATGTAATTCATAGAGTTATTGAGGGTATTAAATGAGCTAATATATATAAAGTGTTTGGAATAGTGCCTGGCACGTAGTAAGCACTGCATGTGTTTGCTATTACTCTCATTATTACTTTTGTAATAATTACTAATTACTACCATTATTACTGTCAGATTGAAGGGAGGAGAAGAAGAGCTTCTGTGGTACAATGGGGAAAGCAGAGTATATCCTGCCCTGTGTTCCCCCAATATCTTGGAAGCAAAAGCAATTCACAAAAGGCAAAAGATCAGGAATTTGAAGGGGTTATTGAGGCACCTTAGGGTGTGGGATATCAAGTTAAGTAGGTAGTCAGAATGGGATAGGATTATTCAGTGGGAAACCGGGAAGCAGTGCTTAAGGGTGGGTCCTTTGGAGAGGTGGCCTGTGTTGTATATTTCCTCGTTGGAGCAGAGTAATACCAAATGGAGGAGCAATGACAGAGGCATAACCTAGGGTAGGGGAATTTCCTAAGTGTTTAATAATGCTTTTCTCTTAGGAACTAACCTGTCAAGTACTGAGAGGCTTTCAAGGGTGAGATGGCTTTCAGGTTGGGAAGGACACTTCTGTTAAAGGGCAAGGCGGCTGCCAGGAGTTGATTCACATTCTCAGAGGTAGGATCGACCACATCAAAAATGCTTTCAAGTCTTTGTTCTAAATTCTCTTGGATACTCCCTAAATTTGGAAAATGTCTCAGCCTCAGTAACCATCCCAGATACAGTCTATATGAACAGAAGGGTGAGTCATACTGAAAATAGGTGCTTGGTGGGGAAGCAAAATTAAGGAACCATTAAGTTAAAAGCAAAAATTCAAGACATATAAAAATTCTAAACAAAATTTTATCAAATCAGATCTGACAATGTTTTAAAAGAATAATACATCATAACCAGTTGGGCATGGTGGTTTGTGCCTGTAGTCTCAGCTACTTGGGGTACTGAGGTGGGAGGATCTTTTGAGCCTAGGAGTTCGAGACCAGCCTGGGCAACATAGCAAGACCCCCATCCCTAAAAAATATATATATATACACACACATACATATGATATATATCATAATGAAGTGGGGTTTATCCCAGGAATTTGGCTTAATTTAACATTAGAAAATCAATCAATGCAATTCACCATATTAGTAAACCAAAAAAGAAAACCCATATGATTATTGCAATAAACTCAGAAAAATCATTTGACAAAATTCAGCATCCATTCCTCATTTTAAAAAACAAAAAACATAAAACCTCTTGGCAAGCTAGGAATAGAAGGGAATATCTTCAACTTGATGTTGGGCATCTACAAAAAAAAAAAAACAACAAAAAACCATAGTTGACATATTCATGATGAAAGACTCAATGCTTTTCCCCCACAATCAGGAGCAAAACAAGGATGTCCACTCTCACCACTTCTATTTAACATTGTACTGTTAAATAGTACAATGCAATCAGTGCAATCAAGCAAGAAAAAGAAATGAAAGGCATCCAGATTAGACAGAAAGAAGTAAAACTGTATTTACAGACAACATGATAGTCTATGTAGAAAACCGAATGGAATCCACTGGGGGAATAAAAACGTATTATAACTAATAAGTGAGTCCAGCAAGTTGCAGGGTATAAGATCAATATACAAAAACCAATTATAGGGCCGGGCGTGGTGGCTCACGCCTGTAATCCTAGCACTCTGGGAGGCCGAGGCGGGCGGATCGCTCGAGGTCAGGAGTTCAAAACCAGCCTCAGCAAGAGTGAGACCCCGTCTCTACTAAAAAATAGAAATAATTAATTGGCCAACTAAAA
>CAUYPO010125852.1:0-16249 GCA_963574435.1 Cheirogaleus major | reverse complement strand
TGACACCAAAGAAAGGCAAGCCTCCAGGCAATTTCCCTTCTGACACTCTTTTAATTCATATGGTACCCATCTATACCAGCTTCTTTACCTTGTCCATTTGTTTCAAATGGTTCAATATTGTTGGAATAATAATGTCAAACCGTGCTGCTAATTCACATGTAGGTTGAGATGGATTCGCTTCCACTACAGCTTACAGCTCATCATTATCCACATTGGTCTCCAGTCACCCACATGGCTCATTTTCAAGATTAACCACTTCGGTAGGACCGTCGACTATAATTGACAGCCACAGATGAACGCGCACAGCCGAGCATCGACTGTAGTTGACAGCCAGAGATAAACGTGCACAGCCGAGCGATGACTTTTGTCGACAGCCAAAAGCTTTTACTTTTACAGCTTTTATCTCTGCAGTTGCAGTATGTTCAGCTAATAAGTTACTACGAATCTGTGACCTTTTAACAAGTCCTTAGTAGGAGTTATTATAGTTATTTTCCTAAAGCTGCCTGTAAAGAAAAACAAGCTTTCAGTGCTTTAAAGCTTTCCTCATCACACAAGAGCAAAACGGATTCGTCGTCAATGCACAGCACAAACTATCATGCGGACTGTGAGTGCCAGCTGTGGGCAAGGCTTCACGGCCCATGAGCGCTTTTCCGAAGTGGTTAAAAGCTCTGTACTTCTGCTCAGAAGCAGGATGCTGGTACTTTATAATAGGAGTCTGCCAGCCTCCTCATTCTCTGGCAAATTAATAAACTTCTCTTTTCTTCACCTCAAAAAAGAAAAAGACTCCAAGGACAGGACAGTCAGGAGACTGCCACGGTTGTCTAGACAAGAGAGGAGTTGATTGGTATCTTGCCTTCATTTGAAAAGGATTGGCAGAGAACAGGGATGAACTGAGACTGTGGTAGTGGAGAAGAGGAAGAGAAGCCAGAACAGCAAGTGGAACCAAAAAGACTTGGTGACCAGTTGGAGGTGAGGAGCAGCGAGGAAGGAAGCTCTGAGAAATGGAAGAAAGTCTCAGAGAAATGGATGACTAAGACTGAAAATACAGCATGGATTACTCTGGATAATGTTAAGAGTGAACATCCAGAGGGCAGCTAGAGATTTGGGTCTGCAGCTGAAAAGATAGATCAGAGCTGGAAAGGTATTTGGAAGTCATTAATAGTCAGGAGGTAGGAAACCCACAGAAGTAGATATTACTGTGACAAATTCTGAAATAGCATACCAATATTCTAATTATCAGTTTGTCCAGGACTTCCCCTATTTATGCTTGTGTTCCAGAGTAATTACTAAAAGTTCCCCATTTCACTCACAAAAAGTGTCCCAGGTTAAACAAAAAAATATATGATCACCCTAGACATTGATTATCACCCTCACTTAATCTAGTTGACTTTTTAAAATTAATATTCTAGGTATGTTACCCTTTATATTATAAAAAAATTCTTGCTGCTTTTTATATCAAATATATACAAGGAAAATTTACTGGAGAGGTAAGTAAATGACTAATCCATTTGTAATGTAAACCACCAACTGGTTTAGAACTTTAAGGTAATTTTTTAATTTCAGCATTTCTTAAAGCAAGGCATACCTGTTTTACCATGCACTCATATCATTTTCCTTCCACAAGAAAATTTACAGAAAAAAAAATAAAACATTCATATAAGGCATCATTACATATTATATTCGGTAATTTTATAAATTAAAGTAATGGATGTTCCCCTTTGCCACTGCCTGAGTCCTATATATACTCTGTCAATATTTATCTGTATCGTCTAGCATACATCTTCTAGCTGGCTAGCTAGCTATCATCCATCCATCCATCCATCCATCTATCTATCTATGTATCAGCGCCCTCTGGTGCTTTTCAGAAAGAAGAGATTTTTCTTATAGGTATGACATTCTCCAGCTGTCTTTCATCACTTCAAAGTTTCCATCTAAAAAATAAGTTTAATGACACAGAAATAACAAATAGAGGTTTTCCTTGAAGGATGAAGCCAAAGTCAAAAATATGAGTGTTATGCTTTATAAATATAACTCAATTTAAACTGGAGCAAAGATCAACTTGTTAAAAATTTTTTAATGTTTGACATGTTTATGTCTATATTTTTTGAAAGCAAGGAGGAATGACATCAAGAATAAGATTTATTTTATTTTCTGCATCATCTAATTTTATATGACCATAAATATTGTTTCTCTGGGAAGCATTAGAACAAGCCAAGAGGAGGACTGGAGTTGAAGGAAGAAACACAATGACCCTGAAGGCAATGTCCTTTCAGAGAGCCCACAGTTTATGAAGGGACTGATGGCTACATCACCACTGCATAGGGAGCTTCATGAATCTGGTGGCACTTCTTTCTATGGAGGGGATGAGTGACTTGCCTGATAAAAAACCTCTGGGCATGTGTTTGCTATGATACTATTTCTACATTCTCTTTCTTAACCAGCTTAGAAGGCCACTGGCTCAGGTTATACTTGAGAAGTTTCAAAATATTCCAGGTAAAATCATGGCATAATCCTCTGGGTACAACTCTGGATGAAAGGAGAGACGTTTGAATTAGCCACGTCCCTACCCTGAGGGGACTGTGTATGATGGGTCTATCAGTGCTCTGTGTGGCAGATCAGCCTGCAGCTGATTCAGGTACTGCAACACTTTGTTACAGAGCAGAGCCAAAGAAGCACCAGACGAGACAAGTGGCCATTTACCAAATGCCATACCGATGAACTGTTCCTCTTTTTGCATATAATCCATGAATCAGAGTTTCTAATCCCAAAGGCAGCACATTCCCCATGCTGTGCATACAGGGCAGTTTCCTGGCCTTGAACCATTTCTGTGCTCTTGGATCAGCTTCTGTCCTTGGCCACACACATAGAAACACACACATGGATATACACCCCAACACACCCTTTTTTCAGAAGCCACATCTGAGTTGGGCTTGAATTTCGACAACTACTATTTGAGAGTTCTGAAAACAGAAGCTCCTAAGTTGAGAGAATGGAATCAGTTTCTTGGAGAAGAACTCCATTCACTGCTGAGCCAAATCTGCTCCAGCAGTTATTTGTACACAAGTGCTATCGGTGTTGATGGGACTTTGGAATGAAGCACTGAAAACAGCATTTAGCCCCGTGAGCATAATCCTTTAAATCTCTGCAGCAATTCAGCAGTGGTTGGACCACCCAGGAGCCACCGGGAGCATGGTGCATTTCAAGGTCTGCCTATTTTCTCCACAGTTTTCTCTTTGAATCTTTAAGCTCTTTTGTCAGCACAGTGTCAAAATGATCAGCAGACACGGACAAGTCTCTAGTTCGGCATCTCAAGATACAGTAAAAATTCAAAGGATAAACTATGTATGAAAGGCAGTTGGTTAGGATTGAACAGTGACTGGTGACACAAGATAGCATCATATTTTTTAGCATTCTGTGATTCTAAAACTAAACATCACATCAGCCTTCATGCATGATTTCTGGGACCATTTTATATGTTACAGAACCTTCACATGCCAGGAACATTTGTGTTGATGGAATACGTGATGCCCACCCACCCCCACATGCACATATACAACGTTCCTGTCTCATAAACTTAATCTAGTGTTTGTATGGATTATTTGTAGGAAAGTCAAGCCTCAAGAAAGGGGCACCTAGCTCAGAAGGAAAGCCTGGACACCATTAACCACGCAACTCAGCTTGTAGAGAAAGCCCATGATATGAGGGAAAAAATCCAAGGTAACTGTATTCTCTTCTGATTCAGCTTAATGTCAAGGAAACACTCGTGTTATTAGCAACAGTAAAAATAATGGCCACTGTTAGTATTTACTGTATACCAAGAACTTGCTGTTAGAGTATATAGGTTTAAACTTGTATAAAGTCTTCATTTCATGTTTGTTTATCTGGGATTTCTGAGCACTCAACCCTACTATCTGTTGGTGTTCGAGAATCCGTGTGTAAAATCATTCCCTTTCTAGGCATTTCACAAAAGTGGAATGACAGAATACCTTTCCATCAGAGGCAATTATATGCTATGGTGTTTCTAAAGTGCCAGAGTTGAGTAAGAGTCACAGATTTTTTCTCAGTTATTTGCAGAGAAAACATTGCCTTAGGAATAGCAACAGACTGTCAGCTAATCCAAATCCTCACAAGCTGTTTCTATGATCCTCTTTCCCAAAGGCCAGGCAGACAACATTCTGGGGTCCCCAGCTCAAAAGAAAAGTGGGGAGGGGGCTGTGGGAAATGTCTGTGCCCTAAAGCATTGTGACAGATTGTACTTCCCCTCGTGGAGGCTTACTTATTTGTGACCTAACTTCAGATAAGTGCAGGTTGCATCTTGCAGACTATCTTAATAGTGCACTAAAAGCTGCCCTGCAATTTACCAACAGAAAACAGGAGACTTCATTTGTTCTAAGATGAAAAGCATTTCCATGGGTTACAGTCTGCTAAGGTGTAATGTCCGCGTTTCTGTAGTTTTTATTATACTATATATTAAGGCCTGGATGACAACACCAAGTGCATCTCAGGGCACAATGGCAGTAAAGGGACCCACCATGGGAGATTCATAGCTTTATACTGAGGCATCAGGACATATCCCAGGCAAAGGGATATATAAAGCCAAGATTAATCATTTGCCACATTTCCTTTGGTGCCTCTAATAAACAATAAAAATAAATGGCATGCATTGTAAACACTCCTCACTCTCATCCTCACATCCCCTCCCATATCTCATGCTTTTGCATTTACCGATAAAATGTTCTTTTTCTTTAGCATTTTAGAGTTACTATTGATTTGTTCAAAAAGTAAGATTGAACCTAGAAGATTAGATGACCTCATCCCATTAAGAAATAAATGCCCCCTGAGGCAGCAAATAATTCTAGGACCCTAGTAAGCCATTCAGAGAAGATAATTCACCTTTGCTGTTGTAACCCAAATTTTGATTCTACGATGTCTCACTTGGAATGGATCTGAATCCTCTTATTTGACCCTTTAAGCACAAGAAAGGATGAAAAAATACAAAAGAAATGTAAAAGGCAACAATCACTTCCATCAGTTTTTACCTTTTAAAAATAATGTATGAACAGTCTCCAAAGACAAAAATGTTATTGTCTATTGTCTTTATTTGCTTTTTCTAGTCTATACCATGTGTGGCTTAAAATAAAATAGGCCAAAATTGTAAATATAATATTTGCATCAAAATGTCAAAGAATTCAGCATTGCAAGTACTAGAGTTAAGAAAAAAAGTCTTTAGTTTATTTCAGGAGTTAATATTTCAGACTCTGCTTGAAAAATGAATGTTTAATTTCTTCCTAGTTGTTTTTTAAACATATCTTAATATTCCAATAACTCTTTCAGTCATATTTATAGCATTGAAAACTTCTTCTCCCATTTATCTCCCTTCCTTCAAAATTCCGTAGTGCTGTACAACACCAATTGTGTGTTATTTCTTATTCCCAACCATCTCTAAAATAACTGCTGGTGACCTTCAAGCTATTATCCAGATAAAATACAACCCTTTATCCTGGTATGATTTATGGGATACTGCTGTTTGTTTACCCATCTTATCTGGGCAACCACATAGATCATAGTAAACCACAGACACACAATTTCATTTATGCCAGGAAGATAAAATGCTTCCTCCCAGAGCTGCCATAGGACAAGGTGACAATTACACAGTTTTCTTCTGATCATATGTAGTAGGCATGAGGGAGTCAGAGAATCATCCCAGCTCTGCTAGCATTTAGACTGGTCACCTAATCCCTTTGAGCCTCAGTGTTCCCTCCAGTTCTAAAATTCTCCACCCATAAGTAGAATGGCCCATCTCCACAAGCAGTCATACTACAAAAGTCAAACAGCAACTGCCAAGAAACAAATATTAATGAGCAAGAGCTCTCAGCATACTATAACAAACCCCTATTTTATACCTAGTCTGTAAAACAATCTGAAAGACTCATTTGGACAACTAACGATTTGCCCTCATTTTGGCTTAGAGCTTTGGTCAAATCTTTGTCTAAAATATAATTCTACATATGACAGGAGATATCTCTGAATGTTTTCTCCAACTTAAGTATTTTATATAAAGCATTGATCAAAGACCCTAGATTTGTGTGCCTTAAATATTAAGGCACAATACTTAATGCTAAATATTAACATTCTTGAATCACTGTGGAAGCCAGACAAAGATGAAAGCAGTGCAGGCTTTGTATTAGCCAATTCCCATTCTGAAGACACCACAGGGGAAGCAGAGAAGAGTGGTTGCCTCGGGTTTTTCTCCTCCTTGGACTATGTGATGAACTGGACGCGGACACCGGCGCTCACAGCGTGAACGCCAGCACAGCAGGCCATGCGAATGAGCCCCCCTTTCCACTCCAGGATCAGCGCCGTCCTTTGCCCGCCAGCCCTCACTCCCCCACGTGTTTTCACTGCCAGGTCATCTCTCCCTGCTGCCTTGTTTTACCATGTTCTTCCTTTCAGAGATCAATAACAAGATGCTCTATTATGGGGAGGAGCTGGAACTTAGCCCCGAGGAGATCTCTGAGAAACTGGTGTTGGCTGAGAAGATGCTAGAGGAGATCAGACGCAGGCAGCCGTTCCTCGACCAGCGGGAGCTTGTGGACGAGGAGGCAGACGAGGCCCATGAATGTAGGTGTATTCACCTGATACCTGATCCAGCACACGTCTGCTCTCTCTGTAGGTCTAGGAGAGGACACCAAGCTGCAGGGCAACATTTAGTCAAAGCAACCGGTTCCCAATATTCAGAGCTACGTAGAATTTAGAGGTGGCCTCGGGGAATCATTCGGAGCAATTAACTTTTTGATTTTTAGGTTCAGGCCCAATGTTGAGGCCTTGAGAAACAGCTGAGATCTCACAAGGAATCTATAGCACTTGGTGAAAACATGTAACACGGGTCTAAGGGGAACCAATTCCCAGAACTATATTAAGAGAAATTTTATTGAGAAGGCAGAAATACTACCAGCCCAGCAACATTCATGAATGACTTTTAATAGCTTTTAACCATCCATGGAAATTTAACATTTCCTTTAATGAGGAATGTAGCCACCAAACCACAGTAGTGTATTGAATCTATGACTTGGTCACTGTATCAAGTTATAAGTTACTGACTAACAATCCATCCCAAACATACTCATTTCGAACAATGACCATTTATTTGCTCACAATTTTGTGAGTTGGCAGTTTGGGCTGGACTCAACCTGGACGCTCATCTCTGCTCCATGTGCTATGGCTGAGCTTACTCCTGTGCCTGGGCTAGCCGAGGAGGCTGGGCCTCTCCCTCTATGCAGGGCCGCACCTCAAGGAGCCGGGCCCAGGCTTGTTCGTGTGGCAGCAGCCTTCTGAGAGGGCAAGGATGGAAAGCACAAGGTCCTTTGAGACCTAGGCTTAGAACTCAACAATGTTACATCCATTCTATTGGTCAAGATCAGCCCAGATTCAAGAGCGTGGGGAGATAGACTTTACTCTTGATGAGAAGAGCTGCAAAGAATTTGCATTCATTTTAATTTATACAATCAACAAAAGAAATCACAGATTCACACATTACAGTTTAGCTGTTAATGATGTCTCACAACACTGTTTAAATTCATCAGTAACTTAAAATTATGGTGGTTATTAGATCCACCTCTAGATCTTGTTACTTATTGCTTTAATAAAGAAACACATATATTATACTACCAATTCAGTTTTTTTAATTTAAAAAATGTTCTTTATAGATACATAATATTTTACATATTTATGGGGTACATGTGGTATTTTATTACACGCATAGAATATGCAATGATCGAGTCAGGGTATTTGAGGTGTCCATCATTTGAGTATTTATTATTTCTATGTGTTGGGAACAGTTCAAGTCCTCTCTTCTAGCTACTTTGAAATAGACAATACCTGTAGTTACCAGTTTGGTTTTTGAAACATACTGGTCTCCTCTTGAGTTCTATGTATTGTATTGCATGCATTTTAAAACATAGTATAAGAAGGGTATGAAGGCTTCACTAGACTGCAGAGGGACCAATGGCACAAAAAGGGCTAACGGACACTAGGTCATTTTCCTACAATTGTCGCTATCAACTTTTGCTAAAAATTATTGTGGACAGCACGTAGGAAGAACATTATTGACATAAAAGTTTATTATGGTAGCAAATGTATAAAATCTTAGAAACAATAACACCCAAAGAAAAACCTCAGACCCCAGTTCTGGGTCTGGGTGAGGACGACACTCAGGGAAGCTGGGGCTCTGACGTCACTGCCGGGTGCTCCCACGGTCCTTGCCTACTGTGGAATTTAGCAAGACTGCCCTGGGAAAACGGGACCAGCTACATCTCCCACTTAGCCTCCTGCCACCTAGTGAATGCATTTTCAACCCTTGTGTTTACTCAGCCATGAACTTGTGTCTTCCGCTCACAGTGAAGAAAGAAAATATAAAACCTCAATATTCCCTGACAGACCAATATTCCCTGACAGACTAATATTCCCTGAAGAAAAGCAGAATTAAGGCACATAGTCAACACATGTGCCTTAGAGTAGAGAATAAAGGACATATACAAAGTTTAAGCATATCATACCATTGCCATTTAATTTTTATTCCCCCCAAAATCATGGTTTGGGTCTCCCCTAAAAAAGCTAACTAAAAATGGTTGCCTGGAGAAAATACAGGAAATGAGTGGTTATGAACATTTTTCTGCCTTACTATTGACAAGATAATTTTTATTATTTTTTAATAGTAAAAACTATAGTAGATCCAGGTCCCCTTTACATGGTAAAATGATTAATAACCCGGGTAATGATACGCAGAGTAGAGTGACATGGTCTCCACATAAAACATAATCTCTATGGGAAAATAAACCTTTCTAACTGACTGTTATTCAGGGGCTCCGAAACCTACAAAATAGCGTTTTTTTACTTCAAATGTCAAATGTGGGGCTATTTTTGTGAACAACCATTTCAATCTCAATTGGGTAAAGAAAGCATGGCCTGACGATTTTGCAGGTTTGCTGGATGCGGGCGGAATGGGAAGCAACGGCAGAAGCGCACACTGAGTTCTGTCTCCATTTCTTCCCAGTGCTGAGCCAGGCTGAGAGCTGGCAGCGGCTGTACAATGACACTCGCTCTCTGTTTCCTGTCGTCCTGGAGCAGCTGGACGACTACAATGCTAAGTTGTCAGACCTCCAGGAATCACTTGACCAGGCCCTTGACCGCGTCAGGGATGCTGAAGACATGAACAGGGCCACCGCAGCCAGGCAGCGGGACTACGAGGTACCCAGGGCACTCACTGTGAATGCATTTCAGACACAGACGAAGTGAATTTCCACCAAGAAGGGAGAGTTGGTGTAAACTTTTTAAAATATGGGTATATTTAAATATTCATATTTTTAAAATATTGGTGTATTTTTGGCTGCTATAAATTACTGATATAGGTGTGTATACCTAAAATCAAGTTGAAACTATACTAATTGTTTAGTTCTTGGTTTGGTAAGAATGCAGTTGTTCTCATGCTTGTGTCTGTGGTATGAATGGGCTGTTTTTGCAGGTGGGTAAGCAACGTGTACCTTTTTTTGCACTGAGAGAACTCAAACACCAAAGGAGCCCAGAACTATGTATTCTGGGTGTGTGTAATTTTTGGAAAGACAGATTACACATGGTATGTTTGGAAAGCACTATAAGCAAATCTCCCAGACTGGATGGTCAGCAGCTGCAGAGACAAGGAGACTAATTTAAACCAAGGCTATACAAATACAAAGAGGCAAGGAAAATTCCCAGACATGGCCATAGCTTGCAAAGACAGTCATCCTGTGGGGCCAGAATTTGTGCATGCCCACACCTAGAGGTCTGAGAACCAGTAGTGGTCACATATCCACTCCAAGCAATGCATGTGCTCACAACAACCTCCATCGAGAGGGATCGTCTTCTGACAGAATGACATGTGCATGTTTCAATATATTTACAAAGATTAAGGTGAAAAAATTGTGAACAAATAGAAAGCAACTATGAGCAAACTCTGGGATCCAAAAAGTCAAGGAATACTGTCTTCTTCATTCTTTAATTCTCAAACATTTAGCACGATGCCTGGCACAAAGTAACAGCTCAGTAAATGTGTTGATTCAATGAAAACCTTAAGGACGTTCCAATTTGAGGATCCCGTAGTTTTAGCAGATTGTGCCCAAGTTTATTGAAGATCTATTTTCAATTGTGAGTAATAAGTGATTCTTCTTATGCTGAGAGATTCAAGCCCATAACCCTAGCCTGTGGAATACTGCTGCTCTATTCCCAAGAGAGGACTTAGAGCCTTTAAGTAAGACAGAAACAACACTGCAATCAGATGCAGACTCAGAAGCATATTCAGTACTGAGAGCCCTGAAGTGAGAAGTGGACCTGCCACGCCAAACCAATCCTGGTAGGACAAAGGCAAGCAGTGGCAGGCAGGAGACCCCAGCCAGACCACAGCTGTCTCCTTAGCCACAGAAAGTAAGGTTTATTGCCGAGAAAAAAGTGAGATCTATTGCTACTAGGAATGGTAAACTGTATGTGGTTCTCATTTTATATTCTAAGTTGTCAATATCAGCAGCGTGCTTTGTCTTCTACATACATCTGTGCTAGAGAACACATGCAAGTATATTGTGTGTTAACATGGTCAGTTCTCTATGAATTTATTTTTAGGAATGGATCTCTTTGTCAAAGGTCCTACATGAAGTCTGTAATGAGGAAGGAAGTCTGTAACACACAGTCAGTGAACTGAGAATCAAAATATCTGCATAGGCACAAACCAGCTGATTTGCTAGTGGCTGGTCAATGTCAGTGTGTGTGTCAGGACACAATGGACTTTGTAAATGTAACAATCAAGTGGACATTGTTGCCTATATGAACAGACTTCAGTTCTAAAAGTGAATGATTGCCAAAATAGCTTTTCATTAAATGTTTCTTATGCACAATTTTTTAAAAACCTCAGGCATGTGGATACCAGGAATTTGGCATTTTAGTGATTCAGACAGATGGTAGGCCTCATTTTAGCTTTGCTAAACAAACTCTTAAGTACAAATGGACAGCATGAGCAATATTTCAGGAAGAGAACAGCATAGCACAGAGGCATTTTAAAGCCCTGCTCAGTCTCAGTTCTCCTTCCTCTTCCTGACCTTCAGCACTGGCATTAGCCACAGTTGCACCCCTTTGTCCTCATCTCCTCCCTCAGTGACTTCACCGATCTTGCTGCTTCAGTCCTTGAGAGGGATTTGTGTGTCTGCATCTTTATTCATAACCAAGCCCACAGCACCACTTTCACATTGGTGTCTGTCTGCAGGAATAGCCACGTAGATATGCCCTGCTATTACCTGCTAAAAATCAACTCTTCTCCCTCCAAATTAGGAATTTCCATTCCTAATTTTCCGTTCCTGTGCAGGGGTCTCTTCTCCCAAGTCCCAAGCTCTAAGTCTGCCCCTCCTCCCCAGTAGTCTGTAAGCAGTGGTTACTCCAGCCCTTTGCACCTCACTTAGGGACATTTTGGTCTGCCTCCTGCCTAGGCTCCTGGCCTCCCTCTTCTTCAGATCACTGCTAGATTGATTCCAACATGTCTGTCTAATTGTACAGAAACTATATAATCAACTTTCATCAAAAGCCTTCAAAGGCTTCCTACTTGAGGAAGGTAAATTGCCCAGCCATCCATGGTGTGAGCCCACACATGGTTCCAGTGATATTTCTAGATTTCCCTATAAAACCTGCCTCCCAGCCACTGGAGACCAAGCACTTGTTTCCTTTGCTCTTAGTGTGTCCTTTGCTCATCTCTCTCACCTATGCTAAATTCCGCCTAGCCTTTAAGCTAGGTTAAATATCTCCCTCCTTAGAGTGCCTCACCTACTTATTTGAATCCAGGGCTTCTTACATTGTTGCAGTCTTAGATCCTTTTGAGGATTCAATGAAAACTGTGGAATGTACACACATACTCACCTGCCATGAGAAAAATGTACACTTGTTCATATGTATAAGGTTGACAAACCCCAGGTTAAGAACTCTGAGCACCAGAAAGAGTCCTGCCCTCTACATTGGTGCAGCCATCAGTTGTACCCCTTGAATGATCACCAGGTGTCATCACCCTTAGCATATATTCTTCTACAGTCCAGTCTAGGAGGCATTTTTAATTACCAAATGCATAGCTGTGTATCATGTCTGTGTGTGTGTGTGTGTGTGTGTGTGAATGTGTGTTATGGTATGCATCTAGACTATCCCCACTAGACTGTAAGCATCAAAAGGGCAGCACTCCTGCCTTGCACAAATTATAACTTTATAGCACCAAACACAATATCTTGCATTTGTTACATTTGTTGATGAACAGACAAATGC
Organism: Cheirogaleus major; assembly: GCA_963574435.1. NCBI lineage: Eukaryota > Metazoa > Chordata > Mammalia > Primates > Cheirogaleidae > Cheirogaleus > Cheirogaleus major. The sequence goes on along the minus strand of CAUYPO010125852.1, from coordinate 3,928 downwards.
ATGGAGCACTCTCAAGAAATACAGAAATGTATTACTCAAATACAGATTTGTGTATACTGGTTATTCTTAATTACAAACACTCTTATTTATTTCATATTAACATAGACCTCTAAATTGCTAAACACTACTATTATTCTTTTGCATACTTTTGCAAATTTGAATGTCATGAAACTTTAATTCCTTCCAGCAAAATTTAAAACCCAACCTTTTATTTATTTAGTAGTCTTTCCTACAACAAATTGATTTGATGGATCTGACTTTATTGGAACTTGACTCTGTGTTTTAGAAAGCAAACTTAAGTGTTTTAAGTTCAAATTTCACTATTAGACCTATGGCATGGGCTAGAAAATAATAACACCAAAATTTCAGTCTTTATACAAAAACAAAAAAAGACCCATATAGGTTAATCACTTTGATGTGTGCAAACAGTAGCCACACAACTAATAATCACATTATTTTGTCATCTTACTCCTAACTCCAAAAAGTAATAGAAGGATAAAAAATATTTATCACATGAACATAAGATTTTATGTTTTTTAAGTAGGTAAAATATTCTTTAAAAAGCACCATTTAGGGATTCTCATAAACCAACTCTGCCTTCCTAGGACCATTCCTATCCTTTTTTTTTTTAAAGATCAGGAAATTTTCTGCATATGTTATAGATACTTAAACATGCTGCATAGTGCTAATTATGCCATTTTCATAATTATTAGTTTTCAAAACTTTGTTCAAGTTGACGATATTTCTTTGAGAACATCATTTCTTTGTTTCAAAGCTAACTTAATTCATCTCTAATGCTGTATATGCTAAGTGGGAGAAACCCATTAACTTGAAGCATATCATTTTCCATTGACTGCAGATAAGCTTATCCAAAAGTGCTGTAAGGACACAGCTTTGAAGTTGGGTTCTGACTTCAAGGTGTCAGCATCGTTGTCTTACAGCAACCCAGATGCGACAGCTTACAGAAGGGGTCATATCTCACACCCTGTAAAAGGAAAACATCTCTGTGGGAACTAAACAGTACCAACTTTTTTTTAACCTCCCTTCCTTTACATACTTTCGTACACATATTTCACAGTATTGATTTTGAGCAGAGCTGTATAAATACCTCTCCTTATAGAAATAAGAATCATTGGTCCTAGTCACACTGCATTAGGCTTGATGGATATTGAGAGGAAATTGATTTTTTTTAATGTACTTGCATTAAAGGGATGTTCAAATGTGATTCTTTTCTTTCTGTAGACCTACATCTACCCTGGTAGCATTGTATTTGGGGAAGATGTGTTTCATTCTTCCTTTCCACTAAACTGAGAAAGACTGCAGGGAGTAAGAAAGGCCATTAAGATGAACTTAGAAAGTTTTAAAAATATTTCCTTCCATATCTAGGTTTCTATAATTATTTCTATGATATCCTAAATTATACAATAACATATTTCAACTCTAACTTAAATTACTATTTCTAAAAGAATTTTAACTCATTTTTACTCAAATTGTGAAATGCCTTTTACTTTTCCCTCCTAAAATTTCATTCTGTTACTTTCAAACTCTGAACTCATTTGAAGCCCCATAATATTTCTTCAGAATCATAACATCCCTGCCTCAAGAACCCAAAAGTGAAGGTATAAATTAAAGAATTCACCAAAAAAAGTTATTAATACATGGGCAGTTTCTTTCCTCAAAAAGTTTGAGCATCTAACATCAAGAGGTCAGGGTGCTATGAAGCAAGATCATGATTTTATGCTTTGATGATAAGACCATTTTTAATTTTCAAAAGGACATTAATATTATTCTGTGTATATTCTATTCCTATCCAAATTTGTGCCAGGCCCAAAGTTGGCACATGAAAATGCTTTTATTTAATTTGTTTTCCAGTTACTGCAAATATAGAGCTTACGTTCAATCCTGTCTCCATAGCCCCCTTTACATAATGGAAAAAAGAGTCAAATGTCTTCTCTAAAGCGCTAACTCTCTTTGAGATGCTGACATATAAGTAGTAGTCATAACTAAGTACTTCGATTCTTCCCAGGTGCTTATTTTATTAATATCATCTCCATATTATAAATGAAAAACCAAGCACCAGACAGGTAACATTGCCCAAAGGCACACAGCAAGGATGGAGCTGGGATATGAACCCAAATTTGTCTGAGTCCAAAGACAGCAGTTGACAGTTACTACTCTCCCTGATGCTGTCCCTGAAGACACATTCTCTTTCCCTTGTCCTTGCTCTTCCTTCCTGCAGAAACAGCACGAGAGAGTGAGGGAGCAAATGGAGGTGGTGAACATGTCTCTGAGTGCATCTGCGGACTCTCTGGCAATGCCTCGGCTGACAGTTTCAGAACTTGAAGATATAATAAAGGTAAGGACCTTCGTGACTTGTTCAGGTTCGTATTTCTAGGAGGTTAGAACAGTCTCACAGAAAAACAAATTCAATTCAAATCTATCAAGTTATCAGGCATTATAAAAATAAAATCAGGTGACTGAATTTTTCACTTTCTTGCATGGTATGGTGACCACTAGCCACATATGACTATTTAAACTTAAGTTACTTAAAATTAAATAAATTTAAAAATTTATTTTGAGTCACTTTAGCCACATTTCAAGTCCTTAGTGGCTACATACATCTAGCAGCTACTATATTCAACAACACAGATATCATCACAGAAAATTCTATGGAAAATGCTGATCTAGATCCATCTTATTCACTCTGTACTCATAAAATTGTGTGTTTAATAAATCTGGCATTCAAAACCAATAAAAGCCACATCTTTTTAAAAGGAGAAGTTTCCCAATATGATGCAGTGAATCAAACCATCATGAAATTACTCTTAGCTCATTTTTATTACTTGTCAGAGGATATCACTTTAAGGTCATCTCATCGCTGTCTCATTCTTTGACTATTTCGGCACCAAGCTCCCCATCTTCCTCTCCATCTCAACTCCCATCACTGTCCTTGGTGACATCAAAATCTATATGGATGAGCCCCCAACTCTCTGACCTCCAGCCCCTTGAACTTCTCTCCAACCAGCCTTTCCTCCAATTCACCTCTGTTATCCCTCCCAGGGCCATACCCAGATCTTGTCATCAATAACAGTGCCTCCTACTCACCTGAGAATTCTAACTCTGTATCCCCAGTAACCCAAGTATCCCCAGCATCATGGCTGTACCACAGCAGCTGAATGGGACTGGTGGGAACCCACTTACCCTTCTATCAGTTTTGGCTGGTAACTTGCTTCATGCTTCACTAAAAAATTAGACACAAACAGAAGAGAGCTGCCCTCATCCTTCCTCATCCTCAAATCTGCCAACCCACCTGCTTCTGCATCCACACCTCTACCTCCTCTCCTGTTACAAGTGTCCCTTCTCCTGCCCGATCCCTCCACCTGGGCTCTGAATCCCCCCTTCCTCACCTCGAAAACAGAGCTGCAGGGTTTCACCACTGAAATCGTGCCCTCTTTCTTTTGCAACATCCAGTTTTTACTCTACTGAATCATTATTGTCGACATAAAAATAAGCTCTAGTATCTCCTATCTTTTAATAATCAAACAAGAAAAAAACTCTTTTTAAAAAAAATTTTTTAAAAAGCTTACATCCCCTCTAACTTCTGCCTCGTTACTCTGCTCAGCTTCACACAGAATGTCTCCAGTCACCTATAGTTGCTGTTTCTACCCCCAGCCCCAGCTCTCTGCTGTCCTCAGCCCATTCTGAATAGTATTCCATCCCCCTCCGCTGAGACTGTCCCTGTCCAGGTCACTACCGTGTTTCCCTGAAAATAAGACAGGGTCTTATATTTATTTTTCCTCAAGAAGACACCCTAGGGCTTATTTTCAGGGGATGTGTTATTTTTTTTAAGTACGGTACAACAATCTACATTGATTCAAATATAGTTAAGTCGTCTTCTTCTGGAACATCATCATAACTCTCCAAACCC
>CAUYPO010125850.1:0-20303 GCA_963574435.1 Cheirogaleus major | reverse complement strand
AGACCCAAATAGCTAAAGCAATCCTGAGCAAAAAGAAAAAAAAGCTGGAGGCATCACAATACCTGACTTCAAATATATTACAAAGCAATAGTAACTAAAACAGCATTGTATTGATGTAAAAACAGACACATAGACCAAAGGAATGGAATGGAGAACCCAGAAATAAATCCGACAGAATAGCTATCATTTGTTGAGGACTTACTTTGTGCCAGGCACTGTTCTAAGCACTTTACACATAATACATGGTTTAATCACAGTAACAATCTTGTAAAGGTACTGTTATCTCTATTTTATATATGAGGAAACTAAGATATACAGAGAGTTAAGAAAAGTGCCCAAAGTCAGGGATCCAGTAAGTAGTTGAACTGGAGTTGGAATGTACCTTTAAAAACATTGCAGTGACATATATACATAACATAAAGTTTCTAATTTTAACCATTTTTATTTAATTAATTAATTAATTAATTAATTATTTTGAGACAGAGTCTTATTCTGTTGCCTGGGATAGAGTGCCTAGCTCACAACAACCTTAAACTCCTGGGCTCAAGCAATCCTCCTGCCTCAGCCTCCCGAGTAGCTGGGACTACAGGCATGTGCCACCATGCTCAGCTAATTTTTTCTATATATTTTTAGTTGTTCAGCTAATTTCTTTCTATTTTTAGTAGAGACGGGGTCTCACTCTTGCCCAGGTTGGTCTTGAACTCCTGACTTTGAGTTATCCTCCCGCCTTGGCCTCACATAGTGCTAGGATTACAGGTGTGAGCCAGCATGCCCGGCTAAATTGTAACCATTTTTAAATGCACTGTTCTATAGTACTAAGTAGATTCACATATTTGTGCAACCATCACCACCATCCATCTCTAGAACTTTTTCATTTTGTAAAACTGAAATTCTGTACTCATTAAATAATAATTTCCTCTCCCCCTCTGCCCCCAGTTCCTAGAAACTACCATTCTATTTTCTTTTCTTTTCTTTTTTTTTTAGAGATAGGGTCTTGCTCTGTCACCCAGGCTGGAGTGCAGAGGTATGATGATCACAGCTCACTGTTACCCTGAACTCCTGGACTCAAGTGATCCTCTGGCCTTGGCCTCCCAAAACCATTCTGCTTTGTGTTTCTATGAATTTTGATGAGATGACTCTAGGTCTCTCATGTAAGTGGAATCACTTAGTATTTGTCCCTTTGCTACTGGCTTATTTCACTTAGCATAATGTCCTCAAGGTTCATCCATGTTGTAGCATGTGCCAGAATTTCCTTGCACCATATGGATAGACCACATTTTGCTTCTCCATTCATTTGTTGATGAGCTCGTGGGTTGCTTTCAGCTCAGTCTTATTTCTTTTAAGTTGGTTCTGAAACTTGATAAGTACCTTTATTCTTAAATACCTATAGCCATCCATATGGGCTCCTGAAGACAGGAAACTGTATCCAGTGGTCTGATGCTGTTCTAGAGGTTGGCCTGGTTGTCACTTCTGCCTTGGCCTTGGAGATTTGCAAGAACTGGGCTGGTTTTGAGCACAGGCAGAGGGAATAGATGTGATGTGTAAGGGATTATCTGTAGTGTGCCTTGCACTATAAATCTTATGTTGCTTCACTGCTCAGTTTAGTTCAAGTCAGCCCAAAGGTTGTACAGATGTTTTCTGCTGGGTTGCTCTAGACATCAGAGGTCTAGTACTTTGGTGGATAGAACATGGAGTACCTGCAGTGTGGTCCTAATTTAACTGTTTCTTCCACAGCTATATCTGTGCACCTCAGCCACCTCACCCCCAGGGCCCCAAATCCATCTGACTTCTTCACGTCAGCCTTGGCCTGTAGTGTTTAGCAAGAACAGGAGAGGCTTTGATGACAGAAGCATTTCTGTGATGTAGCATTTCCCAAACTTGTCTGGTCCAAACTCATCCAGAAAGCTTGCAGATACAGATTCCTGGCTCCACCCTAGAACCTACCCATCAGAATCTGCAGGGGAGGAGCCAAGGACTCTGAATTTTAAGAAGTACCTCAGAGAGCCTGATGACAACACCAGTGAGTAGAGGAGGGAGCTCTTGACTTAAATGAAAACACCCGAGTCCTGCTGAAGTTTGAAGTCTAAGTGTCTGGAAAGTTCAACTACACTTTTTGAGCAGGCCCATGCTAAGTGCTTAATGAAACAAGAGGCATATAGGACCGGGAGATTGGCTGGCTGTCTGGCAGGCTCCTGGGTATTGCGCTGGCCAGAGCACGGGCTATTACAGCTGCCTCTTGATTTTGTGGCTCTAGAAGTTTGACATTGTCTTTGTTATCAAGTGTCAGTGTCACTCTGGAGTGTGATTGTATCCCAGCCAGGTTGAGGGCTGGTGAAGCTTTTCTTCCTTCGCATTGGAGCGTGCCTCCGAAGTGGCCAACACATCCATGGCATCCAGGCTAGGCATCTTCACCCTGTTGGTGCAGCAATCATCACAGCTGCATCCATATGACCCTCTTCTAAGATTCCTGTGGACCCAATGTAGAAAAGAGTACAAGGGCTGCTCCTTGCAGTGATGTGGGAAGAGCCTCAATACTGGAGTCAGAGTAACTTGAGTCTGAATATCCATTCCCTTGTAGACTAGCTGTGTGACTCTGAGTAAGTTTCTGGATCTCTCTTAGCTTCTGTTTCCTCATTGTGTAATAGGGATAATCAGGTGGCTATGAGAATTAAATGAAATTCTGCACATAAATTCACCATCCCAACAAATACTTGATGCCTTCTTTGTGCCAGTTCTGTGTCTTGGAGCCTGGGGCAGTCCTTGTCACCTGATCAGGGCTCAAGGTGTCCTCTCCCTCTTCTCTTTCGTGTGGCCTATCCCATTTGGCACACTGCTCCCAATGGGGGAATGAATCAACTCCTTCTTTCTGCCTCATATCCTACCAATTTTGTCCCAAGAATTTTGTTTTTTCTTTTGCCATAGCAAAGTAGAGATTTTGATTAAATTTTCTCTGGAGAATTTTTTGGACCCATTGCATCCTCTATGGGACATTGCCCAAATCTCAAGGTGCTCACTGACAGTGAAGAGGCTCTTGGCTCCTGGGCAGTGGCGTGGGGACATCCTGGGCTCTGCACTGCCCAACCTGAAGCTGGCTCCCTGACTGGGGCTAGGGGCCAAGGTCACCCAGCCACTGATTCCAGGCACCTGGATGCCCGATGTTTGTGGTTTCCCATCTTACTCTCTTTTAACTGCTCCGCCTACAGAGCTAGGTCTGGTTTCAATTGAAATTAGTATTTGGTAATATGCCCTTTGCGGTAGCAACTTGTACTTGCACACAGACTGCGAGTTACACAATTTCATTTCCTACCAAAAACTTCTAAAATAATTGATATCTTTTCAATAACAATCACTTTATTTTTGAACATTTTTTATTGTGGTAACATATATATTACATAAAATTTGCCAATTTAATCATTTTTAAGTGTATGATTCAGTGGCATTAAGTAAATTCACAATATTATGCAAACATCACCACTATTTCCAAAACTTTTTAATGACCCTAAACTGAAACTCTCTATCCATTAAGCAATAATTTTCATTCTCCCTCCCTTCTGCCCCTGGTAACTTCTAATCTACTTTCTGTCTCTGTGAATTTGCCTACTTTAAATATTTCATATAAATAGAATCACACAATGTTTGTCTTTCTGTGTCTGGCTTATTTCACTCAGTGTGTTTTCAAGGTTCATCCATGTTGTAGCATGTATCACTACTTCATTGCTTTTTAATGGCTAGTTTATAATATTCCATGATATAGCTATACCACATTTTGCTTATCGATTCATATGTTCATGGACACTTGGGTTGCTTCCATCTTTTGACTATGGTGAATAATGCTGCTATGAACATTGGCATGCAAGTATGTTTAAGTCCCTGCTTTCAATTCCTTTGGGGTATACAACTAGGAGTAGAATTGCTGGGTCACATGGTAACTCTTTGTTAACCTTTTAAGGAACTGTCAAGCTGTTTTCTACAGCAGCTGCACCATTTTACATTTCCACCAGCAAATAACCATTTTTAAACATTAAAAGTTTTAAATTACATTTTCCCTAATTTTCTAAGTAAAACATATTAATTACAGAACTATTGGAAAGTATAGGAAAAAAGAAAAAACTTTCTTATAATCCCAACTGCCAAAAGATAATAATGGTTAACATTTTATCATAATTTCTTTCTGTCTCTTTTCTATACCTTTCTTTTCTTTTACATAGTAAATATCAAACTTTATGTTGCAATTTTGTAGTCTGATTTTTCCACTTTATATTCTAGCATTAGGACTACCTCACCTCATTAAAACTCTTTGAAATATTTTTCTATACTACAACTTAACCACTCCTTGGTCTCAAAAAGATTTAAAGCAAAGTTGTAGTGTTGAAGGCACAATTCAGTGTTTGCTTCTGTTCGTAGGACCATGATCCTGACAGTTTACCCTGTAACTGGTCACCTCTGTTTAGTGTCAAGCGCTTTAGTCTCACGGGCCATGAACAGAGTTTCTTGTTATTCTCTCCCCTTGTACCACAGAGGGCTGCAAATTCAGGTGTCCTGGAGCCAAGTAGTTAGGATAAAAGAATGACACTGGGTGAGGATGGCTTTGGGAAGAGGAATGACGTGTATATCCTCTTTAGTTAAAATAAAGGTCAAGGGCTACCTTTGGAAGGAAACATAGTCACAAAGGGCTTTGGGAATGGCTGCTTCTGTGTGTACTATGGGCAGGGGCAATTTAAATCTGGGGTCTAGCCGGGCATGGTGACTCACACCTGTAATCCTAGCACTCTGGGAGGCTGGTGGATAGCTTGCTCTCAGGAGTTTGAGATCAACCTGAGCAAGAGCAAGACTCCATCTCTACTAAAAACAGAAACATTAGCCAGGCATGGTGGTGCCTGCCTGTAGTCCCAGCTATGTGGGAGGCTGAGGCAGGAGGATGCCTTGAGCCCAGGAGTGTGAGGTTGCAGGGAGATGATACCACTGTACTCTAGCCAGGGCAACAGAGTGAGACTCTGTCTCCTAAATAAATAAATAAATAAATAAATAAATAAATAAATTAATTAATAAATCTGGGGCCTATGAATGGTCCTCAAGGGGACAATGAACCCTAAAATTGTTTGCACCACTGAACATGTAGGTGAATTTTTCTGGGGAGGCTGTCCCCGGTTTTTATCAGCTTCTCCCTGGGCTACACAACCCCTGTCCTGGAATGACCCTTTGCTCTTGTTAGTTGAGACAGCTCATCTTCCTACTGGCCTTCACACCGGGCCTGGGACAACTGTTCCCTCCTATATTCTAGCAACAAAACTGCTGGCCATTTCTTGAATAGAGAGATTGAGAAGAGCCAGGCTGCAACAAGATGTCTGGCCACAAAGTAGCTCAGACCTGCCCCTGGGCCTGCCAGAACTTACTGCTGTCCTTCTCTGCATGCAGGATGGAATGTAGGCCCAGTGTTAGGGGTGGTCTATATGACTGTATGGTATAGACAGCACTTGGGGGCTTCTAGCCAAGGGGTGCCCTTAAGTTGGTGAGGGGCATCCTAGCCAGATGGAGTGTGGGCTGCTTCCTGCACAAAGCTAGCCTGGAGGAGGAGCTGCTTCTAACAAGCCTGATCTTGTCTCAATGACAGTGTTTCTAAACCTGTGAAATATGATGAAAACAAGTGTGAGAAAATCTTCCACCAGGAGACCTGCAGCTTTACCGTGGTGGAGAAGGAGAACCCAGCAAAGACCTGTGTTGTCAATGGATGGATAATGTAATATTCTTCTAGTGGGCCCAGGGCTCCCAGGCCTGGCCTCATTCTCCCATGGCTTCTAATAGTCTATAGTTGTGTAGCCCTACTTATCAGTAAAAAATTTTTGAGCAAACACTTGAATATATGTATACTTTTAATTTATAAATTATGCATTGACTTAAGGTACATTATAAAGCATACAAATGTTTAAAAAGGGAGATAAAAAATAAATATGAATAAAAGTTATACTATTTTTCCTACACTCTAATAGGTCCCCCTACTCAGGGGACCACTGCCACTTCTGCCTTTTTTGATATATCTGTGCTCTGCTGCCTGTGTCCTGCTGTCCGGTGAAGAATGAAAAAAGTTAAGTGTCCCTTCAAGATGAAATGAGATCCCTTCTTTTCTTTGAGGTGTTCATGTTTACTCTTTCCTCCTCTTCTTCAGAGGTGTCCTCTATGCTGTGTCCCCACATTCCTCTGTGTTTGCCTGAGGTCAGAGCAAGTTAGAGCAGAACAACCTGAAGAAGGGCCCCTGAGGCCACATACAGCCTGACAGGCAATTAAAAGCCTAGGTCTCTGCTTTGTTGGGGCATGGCCTGGTGCAAGGCCTCAGTATCAGTTATCTACTGCTGTACACAGACCACCCAAAACTTAGTGACTTTAAACAGTGACAACATCCATTTTCTGTTCACAGTGTCTGTGTTAGAGAACATTTGTTCAATCAGCAGTGCATACTGAGTACCTGGGCTAGGCAGTGCTCTGGGTCTGGAGATACAGCAGTGAGCCAGAGAGATTAGATCCCTGATGTCTCAGGGCTTCAAGTCAGCTGTGTGTACGTGACAGCTCACAAACAAGCAAACAGTCATCTATTGGACAGTCAATGGGCAACTGATGAAGAGCTTTATTTTCCCCTGTGCCCTAACCCTATCTGTTCAAACATGCTATGTGGGCCAGTTGAGCAATCTAGGCAGGTCTCTTAGTTTTTGTGGTCACCATCAGATAACAAAAAAGTGCTTTGGTCACTTTCAGTTACGTAAGGTCTCATTCCAGGGTCTACATCTGAATTGAAGAGGGAATGGGGGACAGAAGAGTTAAGGGCATGGTGGAGTCTTGTTTCCTCCCACCAGAGGTGGTGTCTGAGGCTGCCTTTCTCATGGGGCTTTTGTGGGTCCCCCTCCCCACAAGAGCTCCCCTCACACAGGCCACAGCTGTTCTCTTAGCTTTTGTGTCTCCTGTTGTTTTCTGCTGAGCACCTTGTAGGAGTCACTCTTGGATGGGATACATAAAACCCTACTCTGATCATTTCCTTTGCTGGGAAATATGGAGAAACGATTGGCACCGAGTATGGGGGACCTCTGTCAAACCGAGGCAGAAAGAGTCCCCCTTTAACATCTGGTCACAAACAAATAAAAAAATTCCAGCGCGGCTAATGCCATACTGGGAAGAATGTGAAGGGAGGTACGATGTGGTGGGCTACAAGGTGTGGAACATTACGGGTACAAACAAGCCTATTCTTTGGAGTCCGGTGATGTGGATTAGAATCTGGGCTCTCACATTCATTTATTTACTCCACCTTTTTAAAAAAAATTCTGGCAAAATTTACATAACATAATGTACCATTTAAACCATTTTGTAAGTGTACAGTTCTGTAGCATGAAATACATTCATTGTCGTACATTCTATTACTACCATCAGACTCCAGAACTTTCCATCATCCCAAACTGAAACTCTATACCTATTAAACAATAATTCCTCACTCCCCTCGTCCCCCAGCCCCTGGAATCCACCATTCTTTCTGTCTCTATGAATTTTACTACTCTGGGTACTGCATGTAAGGGGAAGCATACAATCAATATATGATGGCTCTTTGTGTCTTCTAACATTTATTTTTGCATCTGAACCTGCCAGCTGACTTGTGAGGCATTTGATGTGAGAGAATCACTTAGGATAGTCCTCAGCACAGAATCTGCCTTCAAAAAATGTTTGCTTCATCATTTAATTTGACTTATTCACGGAGGGATATCGGAAAGGACACCGACGCGGAGGGAGAGTGTGCCCTCTGGAGGTCGGTCAGGGGCTTTGGGCTGTCTCGAGCAGCGATCTCGCGAGACTGTCAGACTTGTGGCGAGAAGCGTGCGGGGAAGGTTGCGTTCTCGCGAGAACTCTGCCCTTGTGCCCTAGGCTTGTGCTGGGCCCTGTCTCTGCCCACCCAAGGTCCTCTCGGATCGCCAGGAGAGGCGCTCGGAACTGGTAAGGACGCGAGTGCGGGCCAGGGTGGGCACACCGCCTCCCGCTCTCACGCCGCAGGCCGGGTGGGAGCGCGACGATCGCTGGCCCGCTGGGCCCGGGCTGTCTTCCCCTTCCGACCCTCCATAGCTGGGCCCAGGCCTGTTCTCTCCTCCGCTTCCCTCCACACGCCGGCCCGAGGCCCCGCTTCCTGCCTGCCGGCGGCTCGGGCCGTGCTTTCCTCCTCCTCGCTCTCGTCACGCCCGGCCCGGGGTCGCCGCCTCCTGCCTGCCCGCCTTCCCCCAGCTTCGGGTGTGACAACTCCAAGTTTCCAATCGCTCTCGCCTGTTGCCTGGGTCCCTGTGGCGAGGCGGGGCCCGTTTTTCATAACAGGCCTAGACCATGTCCCTTTCTAGCCTGTCAGGTGGAAATGCAGAGAAGATAATGGCTTTTTTGGCCCTATATGTACCGAACACATGCCGTCTCATTTAATTCTCCCCACGGTCCCGTGCCTAGATTATCTCCGTTTTACAGATGAGAAGAGCGACGCTCGCTCATTGATCGACTCGTTCCACCAACAATCATTTACTCAGTGCCCATATGTTCAGGGAGTTGAGGAGATAGGAATTAAAAAAACGGACACCTTATTCTCATGGAACTAAATTCTTGTGGTCACCACAAGAAAACAGTAAACATATAGCCTTAGGTGCCATGGGATATAACACAGGAATGATGTGATCAAGAATGACAGAAATGCAATGACGGAAGTCAGAGTGCTGGAGTTTGATCCCCAGGCCAGAGCTTTTTTTTTTTACAAGGACTTTTTGTGTTGCTTTCTATTCAGAGGCAGGTTCACCATAGTAACTGCCTTTTGGATAGACTTAGCTTTCCACCGCTCACCTGGCAACTTGGAAGTATGGTTGTAGGGACTTTTGAGTTACTTATTGGGGTAAGGATGGGACAGGTTGTCATAAGTGGCTCATTTCTGTACTAGGATCCTAGTGTGACATTTCTGAACTTTAAAGTATTAATACATCAGACCCTTTGAGGAAGACTTACCCTGATGATGCAGTGGAGGGAGATTCATTTATTACCTTGGCAAAGGAAATGTAGTGGGTTTGCTCTTTTGAAGGTTTGCTAGCTTGCAGATTTTTTCAGATAAGTAAATGAGATAATATATGTAAAGTCTAGCACAGTAATAACATTCCTTACATTTTCTCTTTTCTCCAATAGTGCCTTTGTCCTTGGGTCTCTAGGGGAAAATCCTATTTGTATAAAGTTTTATGATAGTTTATATCTAAATAAGTCTCATATTACCACCTTTGGGCAAACAAGTACTGAAAAAGTGGAAAAACAAGTTGAGCTATATAAGGAAAAGAAGATGTGCTTCTTTAAGGGAGAAAAGATACTTTAGAATTACACAGTATTCCCCACCCCCATTTTCTGTGCTAGAAACTCAGGAACCTGTGTAGAGGTTTCATGAAACTCTACAGGATACTCTGACACATATTGCCCCCAATTTGAGAGCCTCTTAGTTAGTATTTTATAATATTTTCCCTCATATAGTAAGTTTTAGCATACTGAAAGGCATTCAGAGCCAGTCATTGCAGCTGCTGTGGACTTTTAGTTTCTTATTCTAGAGAATTAGTATTTTTTGCTGCTTAGTTGTTAGTGAATCAATGACATGAATTCTCTAGAAGGCAAGTTCACCATTGTATCCTCAGGGACTATCACAGTACGTGTCAGTTTAGGTACTCAATAAATATTTGTTGGATGAAACATAAAACTTTAATACTTCAATAATCTTTTCAACATACAAGGTGTGGCAAGGGACTTTAGACTCAGATCTGGGGTTAATTCTTGGCTCTTCTACTTGGAAGTTTGTGACTGTAGGTAATATAACTTTGTTAAGCCTGGGTTTTTGTTGTTGTTGTTGAGACAGAGTCTTGCTCTGTTGCCCAGGCTAGAGTGCAGTGTCATCATAGCTTACTATAATTTCAAACTCCTGTGCTCAAGCAGTCAGTCCTCCTACCTTGGCCTCCTCTAGCATTACAGGTATAAGCCACCTCGCCCAGCCTGTTTGTTTTTTTCAAATGGCGATGGTAATACCTATGTTAAAGGTTTCTAAGGACTAAAAAAGATAATGTGTAAAAAAAAAAAGTCTTGGCACATGGTAGAATAGATGAAAATATTTTCTGAATTCATTTATTCAACAAATAATTATTGAACACCTACTATACAACAGTGAACAAAAAGACAAAGTTCCTGCCCATGTGGAACTTACCTTCTAGTATGTATTCTGAGGATAGTCAGAAAATAAAGGGTTTCTACATGTCAGATTGTGGTCAGTACTGTGGAGAATAGTAAAGGATATTTAAGGGGAAGCAGAGGGAAGACTTCTTAAAATATAGGATGGTGAGGTATGGCCTCACTTAGGAGATAACCTTTGAGCAGACACCTGGAGGAAGTGAAGTCATGGGCATGAGAATATCTGGAAGAAAGTGCAGAGGCCCTGAGGCAGAAGAATCCTTGGGGTGCTAGAGGAGCAGCCAGGAGAAAAGTAGGGAGGAGGGGACGAGAGGGGACTAAAAGGCAGCAGTCATGAGATTTCTGTAGGAATCCTGGAGAGAGATGATGGTGACATATGAAATTGATGAACTACACAATAGAATGTATTTCTCTATTATTATATCCCATTCTCTGACTAAAAGTAATAAAAATAGTGAATATCTATATACCTCTTACTATGTGTCAGGCACTATTCTAAGTGCTTTACATATAGTAATCATTGGTTCTTGCCAAAAAAGTATATTAGTCTCCGAGAATGAAGACTTGTCACTATTCAGGATATGCAATGGAATTGCTGCTGGCTTGGAGAGCACTTTCTGAAGCATACTGAAATCAGTGAATTCAGTGCCTTTGTTCGTTCACATGCTGGTTAGGTTGCGAAAGGCAAGCCTAAATAAAGTGACCAATAATGGACCAACCATTATATATGTATTGGGTTCAGTTTTATGAGAAAACTATAGATGCCCATCAAATATTTATTACTCTTCCTGCTACTTTGTAGCTTTTTAAAAAATTTGTGTCCAAGGGTTTCATTTTGCCTTGTTTTCATTATAGACATGTCTGGATACATTGCTTCCACACAGAACCCATGTGAACAGTGTGGAGGCCTAGGC
The DNA here is from genome assembly GCA_963574435.1 of Cheirogaleus major. Lineage (NCBI taxonomy): Eukaryota > Metazoa > Chordata > Mammalia > Primates > Cheirogaleidae > Cheirogaleus > Cheirogaleus major. The sequence goes on along the minus strand of CAUYPO010125850.1, from coordinate 9,177 downwards.
TGGAGTGGGGGCCAAGTTGACCACTTTTGCTCTGGCCAGTAGTGTTAATACTATCTCTCTGTTTGTCAGAGGAGCTGCTATATCATCTTTCTCAGCTTATCTTCTTTGGTTATTAAGTCATAACATTGCAGTCATCATTCATAAGCTTATACTCAAGCCTACAATACTTCAAACCCTCACATGTCATATACACTCTTTGAATTAGAAAGACTCACTGACAAGTGAATGAAATAACTATTTTGAGGGTGTGCCTTTTACTTAACTTCTATCACGAATTCTATACTCTCAGCCATTCTTATCCCAAGTTGTCATCCCTGATTTTGCTTGGCTTGATTATGCCATGGATTCAAGATTTTCTTCTTTGGTACTAGGAGTGTGTTTGGGGACCCTTTTGTGGCTTAATATTTCTCTTATCCAGCATTACCTGAGTACTCTATAAACATTGGCAATTTGGTTCAGCTGGCCAAAATAGGTTAAAAGGTTGTGTTTGTTTGCCAATTTGGTTACAGGGAAGAAGTTAAGTCTTTTAATACTTAGACAATTACAGCTTTTCAAATAACTATAATCTCAGGTATATTTTGAGGTTTTTTTTTTTGAGGCAGTGTCTCACTCTGTCATCTGGGCTGGAGTGTAGTAGTGTCATCATAGCTCACTGTAACCTCAAATTCCTGGGCTCAAGCAATCCTCCTGCTTCAACTTCCCAAGTAGCTGGGACTATAGGTGCACACTATCACATCCCACTAATTTTTCTATTTTTTGTAGAGATGAGGTCGTGCTGTGTTGCTCAGGCTGGTCTCAAACTCCTGGCCTCAAATGATCCTCCTGTCTCAGCCTCCTAAAGTGCTGGGATTATAGGCATAACCCACCCCTCTGGGCCTATTTTGATATTTATTTTGGCAATATTGGTCCCTCAGGCTTTAGAGCAGGGAAAACATTTTATCACTTGTTTGCTTCTATGGGGAAAATCACAAGATGTTTACCATGTAAAATCAGAGATGAAATGGCATTATTACTATGATGGTAGATAAGTAACATGTTTTCCCTCCTTGACTATATTATGGCAAGAAGTTTCAGGTTGAAGATAGAGCAGGGCCCCAGTTCTAAAAGCCTACCAAACTTCTGTTGATTTCAGTTGGAATTTCTGTGGCACTGCAAAGTCTGAGGAAAAAATCCAGAGTTGGCTGTAAATATAGTAAATGTTTCCCCTTTAATTCACAAACATGCTGCTGTTTGTGAATCCCTGAAGCTGAGCTTTGTGGTTTTGGCAGCAGGAAAGACGCTATCTCAGCGCCTGTCCTGGATTCATAATTTCAGTTGGTTACACCCTTGCCAGTTTTGTCTTGTTTAAAAAAAAAGCAGAAATATAGTTGTGGCTAGAAACATTTTTCTCCTCTGAAAAACCTTCCTGAATTAATACAGACTTTTAGATTTTTTATGATTTTTTTCCTTCCCAGTCTTTTTACATTTATATTTATTTATTTTCTTTTTTCCCCCGCCGCTTATGTTTATATTTAATTACATTAATAAGTAACAACAAAAGCTTGCATAAGCCTGCTTGACAAAACCACAAGTGACTTTCAGTAAGTGTGTAGCACAGTGAAAATTTAAGTGAGGGAGTAGCTGGGGTCTTTAGTGTGCTTGTGGGTTGTTGTTCAGGGTCTTTTATAAAGGGAATAGAGACTTAAGTAGGTGATGGCCAATGAAGTTTCTTCTGTATTTACATTGTGACCATTTTATAGGGGCACATAAAATAGTGATGAAAGTTATTTTATTTTATTTGTTTATTTTTTGAGACAGGGTCTTGCTCTGTCGCCCAGGCTAGAGTGTGGTGGTGTCATCATAGCTCACTACAACCTCAAACTCCTGGGCTCAAGGGATCCTCCTGCCTCAGCCTCCCAAGTAAGCGGGACTACAGGTGCGTGCCATCATGCCCAGCTAAATTTTCCATTTTCTGTAGAGACAGAGTCTTACTCTTGCTCAGGCTGGTCTCAAAACTCCTAGCCTCAAGTGATTCTCCCACCTCAGCCTCTCTCCCATCTCTCCTACCTCAAGTGATTCTCCCACTCAATCCAAAGTGCTAGGATTACAGGTGTGAGCTACTGCACCTGGCCAAGATAAGAGTTCTTAACATCAGTTATATTTTAATAGACTGAGTCCATTTTTAGCCATTGATGTAAGGTACAAAAGACCATACAATTTTAGCTTTTGTCATTCAGATGTATGTCTAGTTTTCTTTGTATCTTCACAAAATTTGTTATCCAAGGAGGATATTTGGAATTAGAAATTTTATTATTTTTGATAATGTGTGTCTGAATTGGGATCCCAGAAACTGTGTGCATCACAGACAAAGCAGGTACCTCTACAAACTCTGTTCATCTGAAATCTGAGGGATGTTACAGGGTGATGGCTCTTAGTGTTACCTTTGGTTTTTCTCATGTGGTTTTGCTTTACTCTTACTATTTACAAACATAGCTTTATATATGTACCGTGTTTGCCTGAAAATAAGACCTACCTATAAAATAAGCCCTAGCAAGATTTCTAAGCATTTGTGTAATATCAGCCCTACCCTGAAAATAAGACCTAGTGATGGGTGTGGCTATGCAAGCATCTGCACAACCCATGCATTTCGCGGTGGAGCGGTAAAGAAGAGGAGCAGCCCTTCTCATCTGCCCCATTAGAGCTCTATTGCTCAACATGAGAGATTGGGGCCAATGGTTCTAAAGGAAATAGAGTCACAAGAAATTCAGGATGGAATTCGGGATTTGGAGAGTTATGATGATGTTCCAGAAGAAGATGACTTAACTATATTTGAATAAATGTAGATTGTTTGTACCGTACTTAAAAAAAATAACACATCCCTGAAAATAAGCCCTAGGGTGTCTTCTTGAGGAAAAATAAATATAAGATCCTGTCTTATTTTCGGGGAAACACAGTAGATAAGAGCATGTATTTTACATTCAAGAAATTGACTAAAAGGGAATGGAATGACAATGTCTAGATTTCATCTTCTAGCTTGATTAGATATGCAGGCTATAAGGATTATCTTGGAGGAAAGGGAAAACTAGAAGTACCTTGCACATGACAGTCATCAGAAAGGTAGTATTATACTATGTGCCAGGCACTGCCCTAAACATTTTACATATATTAATTCATATAATTTCATTGAGTTGGGTCCATTATCATCCCCCTTTTACAGGTGGGGAAACCAAGGAACGGATTGGTTAATTGGCTTGCCTAACATTATACAGCTTCTAAGTGGTGGAGCCAGGTTTTGCACCCACATGGTCAAGTTCCAGAGTACATGCTCTTAACTGCTGCCTCTCTAGGTAGGGCTGCCATGTTCATTGTATTTCCAGCACCTAGAGTTGTGCGTGGCATCTGGTAGGTGCTCAGTCAACATCTGTTGGATGAACAGCATCCCTGAGGTATTAAAGGCAGCACTGGACTGAGGATCTGGGTGAAAGAGAGACAGACACAGACGTGAGGGTACAGGTAGAGATGTGTCACAGATGGGAAGGGTTGTCTGAGAGCCTGAAGAATAGGGCTGAATCTCAGTTGGCCTGACAGTGGTAATCTATCTCAGGACTCATGATCTGGTGGCAAGGACATTCCAATAATAACTCGGTAGGCTTTCTGACAGTTTGTGCCACAGTTCGTTATTTCTCTATAGTGATTAGCAGCACAACCCTTAAAGCAAAGATGTCCCGACGATTTGGGACTCGGAGGGGGTGGAACAGATGGGGAGAGAAGAGCTTCTGGCAGTCTTCTAGCTAGCTTTCAGAGGGCTTCGCCCTGCGCGGCCCGCAGCCACTGGACGGCCAGAGCGGCCCCGCCCAGAGGCCAGCGGCGACCCTAGGCGCCCAAGGGGCGGCCCCTGTGGGCGGAGCCTCCCGCCCCGTTCCTGGCGCGAGCTCCGGCTCGCGGGTGGCCGTCGCGTGACGCGCGGGCGTGGCGTGGCCGGGCTCGGCACTTTCCGCACCCAGGCCGCGGGTAAAGCGGCCACTCGCTCGCGGGCAGCCGGCGCGGCAGGGACTGGGCGTGCGAGGTATCTCCGGCAGCCCGGCGGCCGCAAGGGGAGCGGTTGGGGCCGCTTTGCCTGGCGGAGCCAACGCCAGGAGGGCGGGGGCGCGGCGGCTGTTCTGCGCGCATGCGTGCTGCGCGGCGGCCGTGCGCCCGCGGCGGGTTTGGAACGCGCCTGCGCCTTGCGGAGCTCGTGAGGCTGCGACGCTGCTGGCCTCTGCGCTCTGAGAGCGCGTTTGGGAAGCCAGGGAATTGCGTGAGTCGCTGTTGCTTGCGAACTAGAAACCCCCTTGCTTAATGTTACCATTAGATGGTAGAGTTTTGCGGTCGGTTTTCAGTCACTGCTTCGGAAAGTTGGTGTGCTGGGATTGTTCACAGTTACGTGTAAATAAAGGTAGACAAATCGGAGCGTAGGGAGCTCTGAAGTGTTAAGAACTCTTAAAATATCCGTAGTGAATTTATAATGACCTTATTTTAATTCTCTTGAGATACTAACGTTTATTTGGGTGGTTTTAAAAAGATTGCAGAGAACCAGGTTCTGGATTAAAGAAACTACTTGATACAGCCCTTTTTTTTTTTTTTTGATTAAAATAAAATCCTGACATTAGAAGAAAGTGTGAAGTAAAGAAGAAATGTCTCAAGGTAAAATTGTAAAATATTATTTTTTAATGTATATATATATTTTTTACTGCAAGTTTGTACAAATGACCTAACATAAGTTGTCTCCTTAAAGATAATCAAATTGGCAGTATATTTCGATTTTAGTAATCCACAGAGCACATATGCATCCTGTGGATAGAGTCTGGGCTTGACCTTTTAGCAGTGACTTATATGCCAGAAAATAACTAAAAAGGGGAGGTCTTTTGGGGGAGGAAGGGCAGGTGGCAAAGAATGTGAGAGCTGGAAGGTGAGGTTACAGGTGGTCTAGTCTCTGAGCTTTCATTCAGACAGACAGTTGAAGCTTGGAGCAGCTGTGATACAGATGTTGGATCAGAACCATTTGCACTAGTACTTGGCAGTGTTTTGATTTTTCTGAGCCCCTCATGACATGCGGGAGTACTGTTTATTTTTGTTAGTGTTACCTAAGGCAGAAGGTTCTGAACAATTGTGGTTAAAATTTATTAAGGACTATGAAAATGGACTGAAATTTTTTTTTTTTTTTTTTTTGAGACAGAGTCTCACTCTGTTGCCTGGGCTAGAGTTCCGTGGCGTCAGTCTAGCTCACAGCAACCTCAAACTCCTGGGCTCAGGCGATCCTCCTGCCTCAGCCTCCCAAGTAACGGGGGCTATAGGCATGTACCACCATGCCCGGCTAATTTTTTCTATATATTTTAAGTTGTCCAGCTAATTTCTTTTGATTTTTTAGTAGAGACGGGGTATTGCTCTTGCTCAGGCTGGTCTGTAACTCCTTAGCTCAAACAATCCACCCTCTTCTGCTTCCCAGAGTGCTAGGATTACAGGCATGAGCCACTCCACCTGGCCTGAAAAACATTTTTTTAAAGAGATACTTTGTTTTATTGCCCAAGCTGGAGTGCAGTGGCAGACCAAAAATGGACTGAAAATCTTAATGGAAGTCATTTCAGTAGTAACCCATTGGAATGTTAATTTTACTCTCTTGTGTTCGCAAATAAAAATAATTTTTGAGTGATAATACACGCTAAAGGAAGAACAAACCTGTCTGGGGGAGAGAACCCAGGATTAGACCTTTGGAACCATAGTTCTAAACCCAAATCTTGCCCTTTATGGCTGTGACCCTTAAATGGGTCATTTAAACTATCTGGGCCTTTGTGGCTTCATGTATAAAATGAGAGTGGTATACTAAAGAGGTGCCTAAGGTTTTTTGAACTTAAAATTGTGGTTTGTGTAGGTCACAAGAGAGTTATAGCTCTTTGGAAATTTTATGGTTAAACTGTAAGATAATGACTTAGCTTCATTTGTGGTTAGTTGCTCAATTCCTGTCTCATGATCTTTGGACTTAACTAGATTGGTGCAAAGCATTGTGTGAGAATGGAGTATATGGTTTGTAGAATTCATCTTTAAGGAAACCCCAAGTTCTGTTATTTGTTTGAAGAGTGTGTGTTTATTTTCCCCTCCTATCACCACCCCCCACCCCCAATTTAGGACAGGGATCCTAGAAGCAGGTAAGTTTTAGAAAGCACTTAAACTTTTCCTTTTTTATTTTATTTTTTCTGAGACAGAGTCTCACTCTGTTGCCCTGGGTAGAGTGCAGTGGCATCATCCATAGCTCACTGTAACCTCTAACTCCTGGGCTCAAGGGATCCTCCTACCTCAGCCTCCTGAGTACCTGGGATTACAGGCGCACATGCCATGATGACTGGCTAATTTTTTTATTTTTAGTAAAGACGGGGTCCCACTCTTGATCAGGGTGGTCTTGAACTCCTGAGCTCAATTAGTCCTCCTGCCTCTGCCTCCCAGAGTGCTAGGATTATATCACACCACCGCCTGGCCTTAAACTTTTAACTTTGTCTCAAAAAAATAAACATCTAAGGCAATCCTCTTTTGAAGGTGGTAGGGCAGTAGTTTGGATTATAATGGTAAAGATAAAAAGACATTTTTGGTAATCTTTTACTGATTTGAATTTTAGAATTAGAGCTAATTTGGACTAGTCTTTTTTTTTGAGACAGAGTCTCACTTGGTTGCCTGGGCTAGAGTGCAGTGGCGTCAGCCTAGCTCACAGCAACCTCCAACTCCTGGGCTCAAGTGATCCTTCTGCCTCAGCCTCCCGAGTAGCTGGGACTACAGGCATGCGCCACCATGCCCGGCTAATTTTTTCTATATATTTTTAGTTGGCCAATTAATTTCTTTCAATTTTTTAGTAGAGACTGGGTCTCGCTCTTGCTCAGGGTGGTTTCCAACTCCTGACCTTGAGCGATCCACCCGCCTCGGCCTTCCAGAGTGCTAGGATTACAGGTGTGAGCCACCGAGCTCGGCCACCTTATTGGTTTTTTAAGATGTGATTTTGAACTGGGTAATACGTCCAAACCTCAGAAACCATAATGTCCCCCTGCTGTCCCCGTGCAGTCCTTTGCCTGGTCCTTGGCACCTTCCAGAGAGACACGTTCTTACACGAGCAAAAGAGCGAATCGTTTTTCCTCTTAAAAACACACACACACACACACAAATTACATTCTGTTCTGCAACTTGCTTTTTTCCACTGTGGCGACAGAAGGGAGCCCTTCCCCAGCTCCACAGAGTGGCTTCCCCCCTCCCAGGGACCCGCCTGCAGGTCCTCCGGTTTCAGTGGAACAATAGCTTTTGCGCGGCCGGTCCATGTGCCAGGCTCTGCGCTGAACACTCCATGAGCCGCATATTAATTCTCCCAGCTCGCCGCGGAGGTCCTTTTTCACTGAGGTATAGTTTACGTGCCATCAGATGCACGGATCTCAAGGGTTGAGACTGGCAAGTTCAGGCAGCTGCACACACCTGACCGTACCCCAGATCACAGGACGGTTCCCTCCCCCTGTGCGTCCCCCTCCCCTCTCCAGCCAGTCCCTGCTGGTTTTGTCGGTTCTAGAATCTCAGGTGCGTGACTCACGCAGCACGCTCGCATCCGTGCAGGATTCTTCTGCCCAGCATAAGGTCTGACTCACCCGCTCCCTGCACGGGTTGGTGCTGGTTCACGGTGGGTCCTTCCACCGTCCCCGTTTGTCAGATAAGGAAACTGAGGTTCAGGGAGGGCATAGCCCTTCCTGGAAGCGGGAGAGCAGGGGTCCTGCCAGGCACATCTGCCCGTCTTACAGATGCAAGAGGGTGGCACACGTGTGGTGGGCACTCATGTATGAACACATGCATGGACACCCGCCCATGTACACACATGTCATAGTCTAGGCCGGACACACATGTATGCATACCTGCATAAATACACGCGTGGGGCACATGTGGACACACGCATGGACGCCCAAACATGCATGCGTGTGTGAGCACACGCATCTGTGTAGATACCACGGCTTCCTGCTCTGCAGCCATCGCCACACTCAGTGATCCAGGGGAGGCTGCAGCCTTCCGATCCTTGATCAACCCCCCAACCTCTGCCCAAACCTCGGTTTCCCCACCTTTTTTTTTTTTTTTTTTGAGACAGAGTCTCACTCTGTTGCCCGGGCTAGAGTGCCATGGCATCGGCCTAGGTCACAGCAACCTCAAACTCCTGGGCTCAAGCGATCCTCCTGCCTCAGCCTCCCGAGTAGCTGGGACTACAGGCATGCGCCACCATGCCTGGCTAATTTTTTCTATATTTTTAGTTGGCCAATTAATTTCTTTCCATTTTTAGTAGAGACAGGGCCTAGCTCTTGCTGAGGCTGGTCTCGAACTCCTGACTTGGAGCAATCCTCCTGCTTTGGCCTCCCAGAGTGCTAAGATTACAGGCGGGAGCCACCGCGCCCGGCCCGTTTCCTCATCTGAGTCAAGTGAACCGTGTGTGCACTCGGCCCAGAGCTGGGCACACAGGAAGAGCTTATTAAACACCAGCTGTTACCGCAAACCAGCGCTCCCGTTATGCCCGGAGCCCTTCTCCGCTAAGGACCTGCTTTGCTGCTAGAAGGGGCCGGTGGGTGGGGAGGGAGGCAGGGCAGGCTCAGCCCTTGTTTTGTCACTAGCCGTGGGCGTCTGGGCCCTCCCTGGGGACACGCCAGGGCAGCAGAACAGGCCCAGGTGTGAGGCAGACCCTATCTCAGGAGCCCAGAAGTGAAGCCTTTGAATGCAGGAATCTTGGGGGGCTGGCCTGAGGCTCCCCGCTTTGCACCTTTCAGAGAGCTTCCCCACCCCCTCCGCCTATTCTGACCTCCCTGCTCCCCTACCTGGGACCTGTTTCCTCTCTGCACGGAATGTCCCTCCGAGCTCAGTGTCTGTCAGCCAGGCAGGGCCCTGTGGTGGGGGTGGGAGTGGCCTCTGCCTGGTTTGCGCTCGGCCCCCTTTGCCGGGACACCCCTGTGTCCACCAGACAGCAGCAGGCGAGAGCTGGCCACAGGGCGGGCTACCACCTGTGGTCGCCACGTGGCGCTCGCTGAGGACACTCCTGCGTGTGGACAGCCTGTCCGTTGATTTCGTCAGCGTCACCCCCATTGACAGACGAGGATGTGGAGCACCCCCCCCAGCTCTGCTCCCTGCCGAGCAGGTGGTGTGTGCCGTGAGCAGCCTGTG
>CAUYPO010125844.1:0-33141 GCA_963574435.1 Cheirogaleus major | reverse complement strand
GAAAAGAAAACATTATTTAAAATCATAAGGAAAAGCAACTATATTGACTATCGATTAAGTGGAAGTGGATCATCCTAAAGGTCTTGAGCCTCATCATCTTCACAGTGAGTGGGCTGAGGAGGAGGAAGATGGGGGGTTGGTCTTGCTGTCTGGGGGGTGGCAGAGGCCAAGGAAACCGTGTATCAGTGGATCCACGCAATACAAACCCATGTTGTTCAACGGTCAACTGTATTTTACATATTTGAATTGATGCTTATCTGTTGCTAAAAGTTCTTGGAAAAAAAGTTCTATCAAAATCTTAAAGAGATGCTGGGAAAAATTTTTGCTTGGTAAATTGGTATCATAAAGATACATTGCAACTAGACAAGATTCATTATGGCATTTTCTGGAAAAGAAATCTTCTAACTGAATATACATCCATGCTTGCTTTGCAAGCTTTTTTTTTTTTAATTGTGTTAAAACATATCGTAACATTCACTGGACTATGCAGACTGACAACTATTCATTAGGGATTTTTAAACACAGCTGCAAAGCGGCAAAAAGGACTAATGTTCGAGGAGTTGGCCATGACCATGTGTGTACCTGGGTGGGTTAAATAAAGCATGGGCTAAACACGGGTCAGTGTCCTTCCCCTTGATACAAGGAGGTTACTGTGTCATCACCCTCCGCTGCACAAGAGGCTTGTTTGCTTAGGTTGCAGTTCTCTGTGACCAACTGCCTTTTTTCTTTCTAGGTTTTGCAAATTGTCCTCTATTTCATCTCCAGTGATTCCCAGGGTACTCTCTGTTTCTTTCACATACTCACCTCCAAAAATCACCTCATCGCCCTCATCTATCTAGTGTTTCCAGCACAACTTCTATTCCTTTTCCTCTCCCAGCAGGAAGTAAAGTAGGAAAAGGGAAAGGAAGTGGAGGAATTCATTTCTGGTGCCCAGGCCCCTTCCAGCTGGAGGGAGGATCTCAAGGCAGAGAAGCACAGGGGTGTGAGGATTGGGAAGAAGTGGAGAATGGGCTGGAATGGAAGAGCCTGGTAAGTTTTGTAAAGGTTTCATCTCTCATTCCAAGACTGATGTGAAACCAGTGGATTTTAAGCAGGCAAAAGAAGGAAGGTCCACTCTATGTTTTAAGGAACAGCACTCCTGTGACATAAGGAAGATGGGTCCGAAGGAGCAGGAGGGGACATGGGGAGACGAGCTAGCAGGCACCAGTGACAGTCCAGGGGAGGGACGGTGGGAGCTCATGCTAGCGTGCTGGCGTTAGGAGGAAAGGAAGTGGGTGGGAGCAAGAGATGTTAACGTGGAGAACGAAGGCGGCTAACCATGCCCTTGATGTTCTCCTAGTGTGCTGACATCAAAGTGCACACCTGTGCCTGGATGAGGCTCACCCTCCCAAGTCACCTCTCCACTTGTGCTAGAAACCCTCCCTCTCCAATTCTTCCTTTACACATTCAGTGTCCTTCTTTGATCCTTGACCAGGAGAACCTTAGATATTTGACATGATTAGTAAGTCAGTAGGTTTTCCAGTGACTGTAAACACTGGGTCTAAAATTTGCTTTGGTCATGATAAAATTCTGGACTACAAGGATTACATTACTGAAGTCATCAAAGACGTACCTTGTCTACTGTAAGTCCTGCCAACAGAACTGACAGAGTAGATATTTATTATTATTATTAACATCTACTGAGTATGTGTAAATATGGCAGGTATTATATTAATAATTCAATGATCTAATTTAAACATCACAGAGTTCCTATGAGGTGGATCCTATAATTTATCTCCACTTTACAGATGAGGAGACAAGGCTTAGAAAGACAAAGTAATTTGCACAAAGGCACAACAAGTGCGTGGTGGAGCCAGCAGTCTGACTCTGCAACTGACTGACTTACTTGCTAAGGTAATACACATCTCACAAGAAGCAGCTTTTCTTCTATGAAGGAATCTTTGTCCCCAACCCCATGCACCAGTTAAAGGCATTATCGAGACTTCCCACAGTCTCAGTGATAGCTACATTTGTCAAACTGACCATTGAGATTATCATAACTTGACTACATCCCTATCTTTGTTCTCTTCCCCTAGGGCCCTAGAGAGGGGGCCATTAATAATCCTCTACTCAATCCACTCTTTCCAGCCACAAACCTAGCCTCCTTTCAATACTGGGGGAGGAGTATTGTTCCTTAAGGAAAAGTCAGCGTCAAGCTAATCTTGCTACGATCTTTTGAGGCTCCGTCCTCCCCATTTCCTTACATGCGAATTCTAGGCAATGGATTAGGAAGCCGAATCTCTCCCCCACTATCCAGCCCAGTATCCCTAGGACTGTGTCTTCCCGTTGTCAGCTCTCCCTTTGCAGACTGGAGTCTTGCCATTTTCAGCTAGGCTCTTCTGACAGATGCCCCTGATGGGAACTGAGTAGAGCCTCAGATACTGCCATACTAAGAAGCCTCGTTGTGGGGCGTGGTCAGGCAGTCGGACGTCCTTGTTGCTATGCCATGTCTATTAGATCCTAATGTTGAATAGACATCTCTTTGTTGGCAAAATAACCGATTTTGTGTTCTGTCTGGCCTTCCTATTCCCACCTGCACCCTATAATGGGAAAGATCTAATCCCAGGTCAAGCCTCCCTCAGCTAGTTGTAGCCATCTGCATTTAACTGGGTCAGGCTCAGCCCTGTCAGTGCCCACGAGGCGTAAGTGATACAAATGTCAGTGTCAGCCTCAAGTAGGGGTCTTGACTTCAACAAAGGGATGTTAGGACTGCAGTCACTCCAGTTTCTCTCCCAGAATCTGAACCGTGGCCAGCAATAGTTTCTGGCTCCTGGCCCAGGCCACAGAAGGGTTGAAACTTGACTTCTAATGCCAAGAGTGCTTTTAACTCATTAAAGATGTTGGAAAAAACACTTAGCCTTCTATTGATTTATCCTATTAGAAGAATGCAGGGCCCAACCATAGGGAGGTAAATGAAGACTGTTTTCAGAATCGAAGTTATATCTGTAAGACCAGTTAATATTTATTTATTATTTATAATATTTATTATGTCAGATACCATGCTAAATGCCTTGGATAATCATTTAATCCTCACAACAATGCTTGAGTAGTTATTATGATTATTTAAATGTTACATTTGAAAAAAATTAGGCTTAGAGAGAGGAAGTAAGTAAGGTCACAGAGCTGGGACACGAGGGAGCTAGGAGACAACCAAAGGCCTCCTTCTCAGCCTTCACATTTTCTCTCAGCACAGCCAGATGCGTACGTGCTATGCACACATATGTTTTCAATGTATGCAAATATAATTTTCAAACTTAGAAATGCAATTAAAGAAAAAAAGTCCAATTTGTCCAAGCCTGCTCAGATCTATGAAGAAGGGGCTTCGTTGTGAAGAACAACAGAAAAAAGCTCCCCTCTCTTTCACAAGTGTTCCCAGGTCTCTTTTTCCAAAGAAGATGCAACATCTATCCCTACTAATAAGAATAAAAGAGAATTATTCTGAATCAATTTATTCTCTCAGGTGCATTTTGTGCAGCGTATCTATCAATAATGAAAATTTGCTGGGAGTTCTTAAGAGTACTTAAAAACTCTTTACTTCAGAGCATTGTCTCCAGGGCCCCTCCATAAAAATAACTCTCCAATTATGCTGTGCGTTCTCTTTACTCGTATCTACCTCCTGTTTTAAAAATAAAATTTCCAAAATATATAAAACAACTACCTGTAAAAAAATTAACCAACTCACAGGCAACACGTGAGGAGAAAGTAAAATCGGCACACAGAAAGTGAACTCACCACAGAGATGGGAGAGAGTCACACCCACGTGGTGTGGGGCTAGACCAGCACCGTCCGATGGAAATATGATGTGCGCCACCTAAGTAATTTTAAATGTTCTGTAGTCACATTTTAAAACATATAAGAAAACAAGTGAAATTAATTTTACTAACATTTTATTTAACCCAACATATTAAAAATTCCCATTTCCATATGTAATCAACCTAAAAGTTATTTAACAAAAAGATATTTTCTATTTGGGGAGTGCTAAGACTTGGAATGTGGCATGGATTTTGCACTTACAGCACATCTTAATTTGGACAGCCACATTTTAAGTGCTCTACAGCCACACAAAGCCAGTGGCTATGGTGTTAGGTGTTAGCACAGCACTAGATCAGATCTCACAGATCTTTGAATATTCTTCAAGTTTCTAGAATATCATGGCTTCCCATCTTCAAAAAATAGCCAGCTCTTTCTTCATCCTTTTCTTTGCCTGGCACTTTTCAGTGTTTCCCATCCTCTCTACCAATTCTTCACTGAATTCACACTAGAGAAAAGAATATTCTGTCAACAGATCATAATACTGAAGTGTAGAATTATACACCATTATACCTTTTCTTCTCTGCTTTATACAGTATCTAGGTTATATCCTTGCCTTGTTTTATTTCATTTTCATACCTCTTGCCTTTGATTTATAAGACTGCCAAATTTTCAAAGGTTTACTACTGAAAACTCCATAAAGAGTTTCCTCTGTGAGGTCTGGTCTGTCTTTCTGACATTAACTATTCTGCTCTATTTGCATTTTTACTGGAAGCCTCAACTCATCTTTTCTTTCAAAGAAACTGGAATATTTGTTACAAATGGATTACTAGTAACACAGTTTCCTTAGGAAAAACAGAAAGAGAGAGAGAGTAAGAAACTGATACCAGACAGAAACGTTTGCTTATAATTGTGAAGGAATCAGTGTAAGTTGCCAAAAGGGCGTCCCTACAAGACGACCATCCCTCTGGAAGTAGAATGTATTATTACAGGAAGGTGATTAGAAAGTCAAGTAAAAACAACCACAGCATTTTCAGGATCGTCCTGAAGAAAGGTTAATTGGAAAGGAAGTACTAAACAGATTTACACTATTTTATTTGGACAAGAAGGATCTGTGGCCATGTCTGGTGTATCACACTGCACACATTTACTCAGAAAAATGTCAAAAAGATTGCATTGTAAAGTTGCTTCAAGTGGGAGATAGAATGGGAAACAGAAAACAGTAACATTTGAGGAAATGGCTGCTATTTCCCCAGATGATAATATGAAGTTGCAAGCTGAGAGAAGAAAAGGGCAAAGGAAACATGATGAGGCAATAAAAAATAAAGAGAGAATGTCAGCCAAATTTATTATCTATATTTTGACAATTAAAAATAATAGTCCAGGATCAGTGGCTCACGCCTGTAATCTTAGCGCTTTGGGAGGCTGAGGTGGGAGGATCACTCGAGGCCAGGAGTTCAAGACCAGCCCAAGCAAGAGTGAGATCCTGTGTCTATAAAAAATAGAAAACCTAGCCAGGCATGGTGGTGCACACCTGTAGTCCCAGCTACTTGGGAGGCTGAGGCAGGAGGATCGCTTAAGCTCAGGAGTTTGAGGTTGCAGTGAGCTATCATGACGCCACTGCACTCTGGCCCGGGTGAGAGAGCAAGACTTTGTCTCTAAATAAATAAATAAATAAATAATAAAAGTTAATTGAAGGCAGTTAATGAGTAGCAAAAGTAGGAGGTAAAACAGTCACTGTAAGAATTAAATTCATATTGAAAAAAGAGCAGTATATACTTCTCTGTCATCAGAATAGTTAACATATAGATGATAAAGAAACTTTTCAATGTGCCACAGTACCAGCAGCCTTTTCTGATTGGACTTTGCAAATAAACAGGCCAGTAAGAGATGTCTACTTCTCAAGAGAAACAAGTAGCCCTCAAAGCCTCATTGTAACAATGACAATAGACACAAAAAAGAAATGAATAAGAGAACCATTCTGAAGCTAGAATGCAAGGACTACATTTATTCACCTAATATCCACCCCAGGGCTTAGCATAATACCTGGCATGTAGAAGGTACTCATTGAATATTTTTTGAAAAGACTTTTGGGGAATAGCTGCAGCTCAGGTTACTAGTAGGCATATGTCTATCTCCAAATATATTGGGGTAGAAAAATTGTGGAGAATCACTGCTCTAGTGGCAACTTCCCCAAAAGTGGAAGGGTAAGTCTGAGTGGCAGCAAGAGTGAGTCTTGCTATTGTCTGAGCTGGTGGAGTGACCAAAGGCACTTTATTATGAATCCCAAACAGAGTAGGAATAATGAGAAGGAACCCTGTCAGAAGCCAAGGTATGCCTGATTCAGTTAGACCCATAGATCAGGGGCCAGGGACTAGGAAGAAGTCAACATGGCAGCCAGTGTAGAACAGTGACCATACTCTCCATGGGGCAAATTGAGTAAACGATTTCCATAATGTTAAGTAGGCTTTTTGAGGGTCGTGCACTTGACCTGTTCTGCAGTGTCTAGGATGTTGTACAACCCCCCCCCCCAAAGTATGGGATAACAAGGAGGAGAAAGAAAGTTAACATTATGCAATAAAACCAGACATAGCTACTGGTGGTAAAATTATTGTGTCAATAAATTAATCAATCTTCTATTAAAAATCATTGGTTTTTAATGGATTACAGCAAGGGTCACAGCTATGGAAAGATTAAAATCTTTGTAGAGGACCTTTCCTCCATGACATGTTTAAGAGGAAGGAGACAAATTCTCATTGACAGTAGTTTCTCCATCTTCCACTCAGAACTACAGACCCTATAGCTGTATAGCTTTCCTTGTCCTTACCTATAGTAAGAGCGATTTCTTTTTCAGGTTCCTTCTATCCTTTTCCATCGCTTCCTATGTCATAATTAGAATATTATCTTCATCCTATGAGAATGCTCCCTAGAGAGCTACCTAGCTCTCATTCTTCCAGGGGATGGCAGTGGAAAGTTACCAATGCAAGTAGCATAATAAATTAATCAACAAATGAATATATACATAAATATATTAAATATGAAAGATATTAATTAAACACTGCCTAAAACTAATCACATTTATAATCCCCTTTCCCCTTCATTCCTCACCAGTACCTTTGTCAAGAGTCCTCTATTCCTAAAAGAACAGGTCCATTCCTGTAAGAATAGCCTTTCCCTTCTCCTTCTTACCTTCTGTAGTCATTACATTCTTTCTGCAATCCTTAGCCTGTCCCTAGTTGGGTACCGATACTTGACAGATAATAAAAAGCACAGTGCCCCGTTCCTCCTACACAGAAACTTTGCTGAGTTTCTGGTTCCTCTTGCTCCAGGACTCCTCAGCTGTCTTACAGCTGTCTGGTCTGTCTTCCTGTGTTTGGGTCCTACTGTGCATACTGACCTCTAAGATCTGTCTGAATGAGAGTCCGTGACTGTGAAGCAGTCTTCTCTGGACTCTTTGACGCATTGCAGACCTCCAGCTCCATGTTAACACTTCACTGCCAGGTCCCCCAGAGGCCTGGCGCATCACGCTGTGCATCTCCTGTTTCTGCACGGTAGCCCAGCCACCGGTACCGCAGTCTCCGTACCTCATTCTGTGTGTACCACCCAGCACCATCCAGCCTCCGATACTATCTAAAGGTTATTTTTCTTCATCCTTTGAGTAACTTATCTATCATAATTTAGTTTTATACACAGAAATAGTACCCAATTATATTATAGACAGTTCTATTAATACTGCTGACATTTACTAAATACATAGTATTGCATGGCTATGTTATGTTTCACCAGCAAGAAATTAATGAATTGGGCTTCTGGTTTTAACAGTCATTCTGGTCCGATAAAAGGCAAAAGTAGGAGGCATTGCATTGCAGGGCCCACTTTAATGTCAGGGACAAAACATTTTATGCATCAACTGACGGCTATAACTGAAAGGCTCTCTCCACCACATGAGGTCCGTAGATAGCAACCCACATCAAAACTTTTATTGCTCCTTGGTGGCAAAACTGCCAAATTACCTCTATAGGAAGTCAGACTACAACATATATAAATTACTCAGTAAAAAGGATTTCAGCTTTACAGAATCAGTATTCAGGCGTGGTCAGGAAAACCCTGCAGAAAATATACAAATGGCTTATAGATAATGCATACAGAGAACAGAAAGACCTCATTGCTTTGGTCAAGACTGTAGATGGATCAAAGCAAAGAGAGACAAGTTACATAGTAACTTAGGAATCATACAGAGTAAATAATAAGGAAGAACAGGCTGATCGATACACGTAGTCATTCATTCAACATTTACTCTATGCCTGGTAGGTCCCAGATATTGCACTAGGAGTTCTAAAAATAAAAAAGATAATGTTTTTCTTCTTGAGCAGTTCACATCCCAGTGGATAAAACAAATGCATAAATAAAAGATTGCAATAGATGGTAAGTGCTGTAGAATTAGGCAGAGCACTTTACAGGGCAGAGAGAAATGACTGACTTCATGGAGCAAGAGGAAGTACCCTTTGAGTAACAGCGTAAAAAGAAGTAAGGCTTGACATGCAGAGAGAGAGGGACAGGGGCATTTCAAAGTGTAAGAGAAAGTTGGAAACACCAAAGGAAAGAGGTATAGATAAAAAGTGCACTGAAAAAAGACCTTTTAAAAGCAGGACACACAGGCATCCCAGAAGCCCCTAGAGGAGAGACATTCAGTGATCAGAGTGTAGTCCACAGGGTCATAAGTGGCAGAGTTCGGTCAGTGAAGTGCAAAGCCCCATCATCCAACAACACCCAGTCAGAGATGGGTGGTACTTTGACTGCTGTGGAGTATACTGAAAGCTTAAAATTGAAAAGGGGTAAGTTTATGGCTTGAAGTTAGTTCTCAAAGATATAAGCTTAGAATATTTCACAAATAAACATCATTTGAAGGACCAGTCCAACCATAACAAAAGGTGAATTCTGCCCTGGCAGGATTTGCTGCTTGTCACATCTATTGAAGACAAAAATAGACAAGAGGGAAGGAACTAGATCAGAAGTCTTGTTGCTTGAAAAACAAAATAAAGCTGCTGAACCTACTGAGAAAAGAAGTCAGAAGAGGAAATCTCTATAACAAGAGATAAAAGAAAATGTAGAAATGGAAGAGCGTCCGAAGAGTCACTTACTTCCATTACTTCTTCATGGACACACTGGGTATTTTACAGTCTTTTGCTACTGCAAATGAGGTTCTCAGACCAGCAGCACTGACGTCCGCTGGATGCTTGCTGGAAATGTAGAATCTTAGGCTACACTTCAGATCTATTGAGTCAGGATCTATAGTTCATTAAGATCGCAGTATGAATCACATGCACACTGACGTTTGAGAAGCACTGTTTTACAAAACTGGGGAAAATGTCCATGCTACAAAAAAAAGCAAGGAAGCTGTTGCTAAGGCACTGTGTAGGGACATGCCCTTCTCCACTGTTGGTACCCTCGTTGCTTTCTCACTTGAAATCCTGTTGCTGCCAGATGCTTCCCTGAATGCCTCAGAATACTTACATTACCTACATGCCTACATCACTGTGACTGAGCTTAATTAGGTACTATGAAGAAAGGAATATGATTATCTCATTTAAAAAATACCTTTTGCACTAAGGTGTGAAAGGCTGATTGGATTAACATTCCCAGCAAACACTGACATTTTAAAGGAATTTGTTAATCCAAATGGATTTCTAATTGACAGTTTACAGGAAAGAGTTATTTTTCAGCTGGGAAGGCTTCCAGGTATCTATTGTCCCTGCCCATTGCAGACTACTGTTAGCAGAACAATAAATTATTAGAATCCACTTATGAGCCAAATAGTGTTATAATAAATTAAACCATATTCATCTGAGTTATGGCAATAATGGTGATAATAGGTTGAGCCAATTAGCTAAGATTAAATTACATATTATGATTTAAAAAGTGTAAATACATAGAACAGTATTGGATTTAGGATTAGAAAAAGTGAAAAAGTCTATTTAGTTGAATGTACAAAAGAAGTGAACTGAGAAGGAAATGAACATATTACATACTCTATACTAAAAAATAAACTATAAGATGATCTCTAGAAACAATAAGGGATTTTAAAAAGTGAGTAAATAAAAGTTATATCCAGATTACTTGGCTGTATATACTACTTAAAAATTGGAAACTAGGTTAAAAAAAAAAGATATCAAACAAAGGTATTTCTAACTTGAATAAGAACCATAGCATTACTGCCCACACAATCTAAGAGGCAATTCTGTACATGAAAAGAATGTCTTTCAGTAGAAGCTTCTAAAATCAAGCAAGCCACACATTAACAGAGACCCAAAATTTAAATTACCTTTTATAAACATGAAGTAAAAGAAGCATTTCTTTCTATGCTTTCTTACTGGGTGACTAACAGATAAGTACAGCTTAAGATAAACATGAAAGAGTTTCAAAAGGAATTTTATTTCAGGTTAACAGAGAATGGAAAATTGGGCAGGAGAGCACATAAAATAAGAAAAGCTATACAGGGATAAGTCTGCATGCAGATTTGAGCAGAAGCTTATATACAGCAAGAGCTAAAGTATTTAACCTTCCTGAGACTTGGTCTCTTAATCTGCAAAATGGGTTTAGCAATACCTACTTTATTTCAGGGTTGTTTTGAGGACTCCATGAAAAATGCAGAGTGTCTGGCTCAATAACACTCAGCAAATATTTGATCTTTTGTTTAACTCCAAAGAGAAAAAAAAGATATGTTAGAATAATACTTTGAATACAATAAGCTATAATTCACACTTAATAGTTCAAAAGTTATAAAAGAGAGAGTGAAGGGATAAAACATTTATGTATATGTATAAGTCTACATATGTGAAAATAAAATTATAAATGTCTATATAAATATATACTCACTTATTAGTGGTATATACATGTATAGGTATTTTTTTTTTATCCTGCATTCTTATTCTATAACTTCTCTACAGTTCTAAGCCATCAATATCCATTACTAGTATGAGGACTCTAGAGCCTGACTGCAAGTCCTGGCATCATCACCATATATAATTGGACAATCTTAGAAGACATATTTAACTCCCTGTGGCTCATCTGTAAAATAAAAGTAAGAGTAATCCCTACATCTCACATTTCCCGCGGTATTTATTCTTGCCTCCTGCCTTTTAACTTTCACTACTTACCTGGTAGCAGCACATTCCTTGATCACCCAGTGTCAAAGGCAAGTGTCCTAAGTTCATCAGTAACCAACCCCAAGCTGTACTGAGAAACACTGTATGTGTCTAGCAGCCTTAGAATGCGGTTTACGGATCTAGAGAAACTTAAGGTCCAATTCTACTTTTGTTGTGCAGAAAATTAAAACTGCTAGGCACTTCACAATGATGAGCGTCCAGCCCTGAAACTAGAAATGGTCTAACTAATTCTTGGCTGTTTGGATTTTCCATGTTTTTTTTTTTCTTATCCAGATGTTCCTTAATCTTTTTAGCCTCTATGTTCTAATTTGTTTGCTACTACCATTTTAAAAGTAATTTTTTAACTAACAAGGATAAAGCATGCATTCTATAAAATATTTGTACTATACTTAAGTATATCCATCTCCACAGGTAACCATTCTTACAGACTTTGTAAGTGTAAACCTCAGACTTTTAACTGTATAAACATGATTGATAGATAGAGATAGATCACTACTGTAAACCTAAGCAGGGATAACACTTAGCAGACACCTAATAAACATTTGTTGAGTAAATGAATTAACATGTCAACTGCATCAGAGGCTGCTCTGATTGCCCACCAGTATTCATTCCTCTCGTACACTCCTCTTTTGTAGAACTCCTGATTTTAGTTGGGTATATTCATTATAATCTTTTAATTAGTACATTGTCTCCCCCATTAGAATGCGAGCTACTCAAGGACAAAAACTATGTCTCATTCAATCTCATTTTCATTATTCCTAACACAGTCTCTGGCATCTATTAGGCATAGAATAAATGTTGAATTGATGACACCATTTATTGATCTGTATTGATTACTCAGTATAATTTATTTAAAAAACCAACTCAGTTCTCAATAGCTCTTACCTTATCATTCACTCCAGATAACTTGCCTTTTCTTAGTTGTGTATTAGACAATGGCTCATCTTTGAGCAAACCGATGAGGCTATTTCTGCTCTCTAAATGAGTTTTCCATAAGCAATTTGTATATTTTCTGCTGTGTTTTACGGACTCTTCTTAAATGTTGATTTTGTAAAACTGTAATCCATTTTACTAACTGGAAGTACATAGTCAGGTTCCTGTGGAGGGAATTTGGCAGTTTTGCCTCCTGGCAGTAAGTGAGGATGACTTCACTTCCCAGCCTCCGTTGAGGCAACCGGATCTGAGCAGAATTGATGTGTGCATCCTCCGGATGTCCCTCCCCTCCTCTTTCACCCTTCGGGTTGATGGGATTGCAGGTATGATGGCGGTGAGACATCTGAGATAAAGAAAATGCCCTGTGGATGACAGAGCAGCAGGATAGAAGGAGCCTGGATCTCTGTCACTGTGGCCTGCTTGTGTCCACATGGCTACATGAGACAGACATAAATTTCAATCTTAATTAATGTCTTAGCTACTATAAGAGCAGATTATTTCATCTCATACTAGTCTCATTTCTCAGGCAGCAAACCAAGTGCCAGTAGAGGTATCCTATACTCATTCCACTACCTCTACAAAGTCAGCCCCGACAAACTGGGGACAATGCATTCCAGTTTACACACGTCTAGAGTGTATACCATAGGATATGTCTGTGCCTTTTTCTTCTCTCCTAATGGGTAGAGATTATATTTGCTTAATTCTCTTTGTCCAGTACTGTCAGGTGAATCCCACTTGTCAAGCACCTGGGTTTTGGGAGACTTTTACAACATCCATCGCATGAGTTAAGGAACAGGCTTTATTAGGAAAATTTATATGAGCCAAGGGTCCCTTTGATCCTTTCATCATCCCACAGAGAAGTGTGCTGGAGCAGGCTGCTGCTGTTGCTGCAGTTTGAGTGTGAGTTCCAGGGGAGAAATCCCACTCTTCCGTGCGCCCCCATTTTATAGGTTAAGCCTGAAAGCAGCTTTGTCAGTGCTTAGTACCAGGCAGCCTCAATGTAGGGTGCGAGCTGTTTATATAAACTGTCAGAGAAAGCCAAGCACCCGGATGCTTCAGTCTAGCTGCCAAGGGGAGGAAGTCACAGGTCCTGTAGGAAACTGAGCTTAGGCATAACCTCAGACACTGGGAGAAGGAGGCCACCCATCTTCCTTTGCCTTGTTCCAGCTGGCTTAGTCTAGTCAACCCAGATGCAACAGGGTCAATCCAGGTTTGACACTCTGCACAATTCTAAGGACATATAGCTCCTTTTGCATAACAACTTTAAATAAGTCTGCGAAATCAGAACAGAGTGCCAAAATATCTACAGATCATAAAGAGAATACAACTCTAAAACCAATCTTTAATGATACATTCTAATAGTATTCTAGAATTTCATAGAATAAGCAAAAGACTTGTGAAATAGGGGTTAAGTCACCAAACTACAGATATCAAAGAGAATTTAAAATAAATTCTTTACATGTGATCATTAAAACAGCATAGGCAATGAACAGCAATTCATCTCCTAAAGTAATAGGAAGATTGATTTAAACCAATAAAGACTAAAATATTCTAAGGTTGCTATAACTTTATTCTCTTTCATCTTCATATATTTATTATAGTAGTCTACTTTTGGGAGGATAGCATCGATTTTTTTTTTAAAAAAATGTTTTAAGTTAAAATAAAATTACTGTCCAAGTGAGAAATTGAGAAAGAATTATAGATGTAGCTTGTAGAACTCTCCAGAGTTCTTATTATTAGACCTTAAGGCAGGAACATTGGAGTGACTGCCTCCAATAGTATTTTACATCCCATCATTGAACAATTTTATCTCCATCGGCACTGAATGTAACAGAGAGGAAAAGGAGAACAGAAGAACAAAAGATTAAGAAAACTAAGGCACAGTGAGGAGTGTGGTGAGTAGGGAGGCTAAGAGGATGTTCAAAGTGTGGGCAGAAGTAACCAGCATAATTGGGAAGCTATTATCTCTCCCCGTGTTCTGCATTCTGTACCCACCCCAACCCCCAATCTAGTGCACACACTTTAGAAATGAAGGGTAAAGAAATATTAAGGATTATTTCTTCCAGAAGGGCAGGGTAGAGCCCAGGGTATGACGACTGAATGCTTTGCTTAGTATATTTCAGTTCTAAACTGGCCCCAAAGTCACCTCCTCCATAAAGTCTTCTCTCTCCACTGGTGTGAATACCTGAAGGACAGGAGTTAGGTCTGCTCCTTGGTATTCATGCCTGGCTCTTAGGCAGATCTCTACGAATGAGTATTGAATTAAATAAGAATATAGATTTAGGGTGGTGCTTTCGTTAACCCCAATGAGCTACATTTCCCAGTTTGTTTAGTAAAAATAAATAGATTTAGATTTTATACCAAATTTATCTCACTGGTAAACCTGGCAAATTTGCTTTTAAGTTTCACGTATAATCTGAAAGTGCTGACAACATGTGTCACAAACTTAATGTCTACATTATGATTCAATGGTGAGAAGTGAAATCTAAAGTGACTTATATAACCCTGCTGCAATTTCAAATAAAAGCAAAGCACAGAGCCATAATGAGTAACTATCAACAAGGTAGGCACGTCACAAATCCAAGAGAACAGCACGACAGGCACGGAGAGAGAGAACACTAGATTATGATTCTCACTGGCAGGCCCTCAATTTGTTCAACAAATCACTAATGAAAATGCTTCATGTAGAGAGGAAATATTTATCCATATTATAAACCATAACAAATTCTGGCATAACAATTTATTACAGTTATAAGCTTCCATTTAAGACACAACAGACACTAGGGTTATAAGGACCATAGCATGGAATGAACAAAGTAAACTAATTGAGGTGTCAAGCATTTTTATCAAACACCTGCATAGACCTCCAATTGAGAGTTCCATTAATCTACTGTTTTCTGGGAGACTAAATTCACATGTATATTTTAAATGTTTTCCAGTTTGAAGCAGAAAATGACATTTTGTTTTATAGTAAATTAAACCAAACATATTCTGATACAGGGCTGAATAGAGCATTCCCCCAAATATTGCATTTTCCAAGGACAGTCATACATACTGTTTAATTTAGACCTTAAATACCTATAGAAGAGAGAACACTATTATGTCCAACTCAAAACCTTGTACATCTAGGCAATTAACATATGTGATTTGATGACATAATATAGATGTCCCTTAGTTGCTGGTCAGTATAAACTGAATTATTTAGATACAGTACCATGGGCTAGTGGCATTGCCTTCTTATATCTATTTAAATAAAAGCCATTTCTGTGAAGCGATTATTTAAACTACCAGCTAATTAATTAAACACTGACCAAGTACCTTTGTGCCTCAGTGTCTAGGGAAACTATAGGGAAATACATAAAGTGTAAATGCAACCCTTACCTTCAAGGAGATTATAATCTTACTGAAAAAATAAAGCTCAAAAATTTTTAAGTTACATTGTCAAAATATAATACCACAGATTTAAAGTAATAAATATAACATGTATTTCAAAAATAAGTTTCAGCCAAGCAAATCAGTCAATCGATAGTTACTGATAATGTAACAACAATGGGGAACTACAGCTCTAACACTAGTAGAAACTTCTCAGTAAGTTTTTAAAAATCTTTTATAATCTAACCCTGAATTACTTTCCTAGTCTTATTTCTCTTTGATGCCCCATACCCACCATGCTGTGCACTCTAGCCAAAATAGAATATTCCCCCTTCTCAAACTCTTCCATGCTCTTATCTTCTACTTATATTGCTATCCAACCCTACTTCTCAATGTAAAATAACCTCATATAGCAAGATTACTAGAATTTGCTAATATCTGTGTTCTCTTCTATTTGGGCATATGGCTAAAATACGTTTCCCAATCTCTCTTGGATTTAGATGTGGCTATGTGTATGAATCTCAGAAAATAGAATGTGAATGGAAGTAATGGGGCCACTTCTTGATTTCCATCTGTAGATGTCTTATTCCAAGAACTGGAAGATGGCAAAGCAACAGTGGGAAGAATCTAAGGTCCCCAAATCACTCAGTGGAATAGAGTCACCTTCCAGTACTGCTGACCTGCTTTGGACTATTGACCTGTGACATGAGTGAGAAATAAATCACTTATTGTGTTATACCACAGAGATTTGGGGAATTTATCTGTTATAGCAGCTGGCATTACTTACCTTAATCAATAGGTCCTCTTAGCTTTTAGTCATAGATCAAAGTTTCCTCCTCTGCAGTCTTTTCCACCTCCTCAGGCAGAATTAATCACCCTTTTCATTGTGTTCCCAGTGCATTTATTATGTATATTTATTATTTATTGCTGTCTGAATCAGCTTGTGAGTTCCCTAAATGTAGACACTATTTTATTCATCTGTGAATCCTGAACACCTAGCTCCTAGTACATACTCAATGAATGTCTGCTGAAAGTTGTTGAATGATTGATGGTATCTGAAAAAGTTGTATTAATTTAATAGAATGCTTATATATGAGTTTGATTTAGAACACAAGAGAAAATGGTTTTCTTTTCTTTTCTTTTTTATGGTTGGTAACAAAATACTGCCGTTGGATCCAGCAATGTATTCAACTTGTACTTGAATGCCATGAGTAAACAGTATGCCTTCAGATAAACACGGTTCATTTTCTCTTCTGCTTTCTGATGCTTAGTAATGTGAATCATCAAATCCAGCCACCATAAGTGTAACTCCTCTTACTCTGACTCTTAATAGCCCCTTAGGGCTTAAGTGACAACCAGCTGGTAAATAATCATGATCTGTTGTGATTTTTCAGAAGTTTTATTTTCCTTCTGACAAAAGAAAACAGACTGATGGATGCATACATTTGGTATTCATTCAATAATAATCTAGCCACAAAGAATTAAAAATAAGGTCTGCAAAACAAATGTTCACATAAAACTGAAACTATGCAAAGGTCCAATTTACAGTCTGTAATGTCAAAAATCAAAGCAAAGCCCATACATTTCCAAGGAGTTCATGAGTATTAAGTGCCCACTTCTTTCCCTAGGCTGCATTCCCACACTGCAGGGTTTCCTAGGGATGAGAGAGGGAATGGAGCGACCTCACATGCACACTCACACACACGCACACATAGAATAACACTGGATTAAATCTCTGGTTTAAACAACAAGAGAGACAAAGTATTCTATCTTGTATAGCTTCTACAGGTCATCCTGACTCCTGGCAGGGGCAGAGAGCTGTCAATACACTGTCTACTCAGGGTATGGTTTCACAGAATTCTGAGAGCCCAGTTTTTTTTTAAACCACTGCCCTTCAATCCTCAGGACTTATATATTCCAGAAGAAGAAAGGCTAATAAAGGAATGTCTTGATTCTCAAACCAACATCAGCCTGAGGAAGGTCCCATCTTCATGTAGGGAAATGAAAACTGGAGGATAGAAGTCATGGAGGGTGGAAAGCCCAGATGCCCCTACAAATAACTCTGCATTCCAGCATTTTGGGAAATCCATTTCCTTGAGTCTGCCTGCCTCATTCTGATACTCTTTCATACGACGGCTGTCATATGAATTTGAGAGCTATGATCAAAAATTCATTTCCCTTCACAAAAAACTATACCATGATGTATGAGGTGGCAGGCAAGTACAATTTTCACATTTTCTAAAATGCCATTATATTTAATTTTTTTTTCTGATCTGACTTCTCAAAGATAGTGATGATTCTGGTAAAACAAAAGAAAGTGGGACAAAAGAAAACGTAAGAGAACCTGTGATCTTTATCAGTTAAGTTTTCCTATTAAAAAAAGAGTTCTGAGTAGGAATTGAGAACACATTGTTACAGTGATGCTTGCTAATATTTAAAACATTAAAAAGCCTATGAAAATCCAAGCCTTTCATATTATTCAGAAATTTGAAACCTCTTACAACTGCTCTCACTGCAGTTATGTGATAAATAAGTAACGAGGACTCACTTTATTGCCTGTCTAAAGACAAAGAGAACAAAGAATGAGGTGAACAATCTTAAAATCACAGTCTCTATCCAGCCAAGCCACAACCATTTGGTAGTTTCTAGTACGAGGCACACTGACTTACAGCCAGGCCCTTATGTTGTTAAGAAAGAAAAATAGAGTGCAGCGGCAACGATGTCGTTAGCACAAACAGGGCCAGCGGTGTGTATCAAACACAAATCTTACGCACATCTTCATATTCCCTTGGCCATGCTTCCTCACGCCTGGGGAGCTGAGTTCCTGCCACGAGCATCACTTGCTCTGGGAATGCTGAGTGTTCTCTAGCGGCTGCCGCCGGGCAGCTAAACCCATCAGTTCCCCACCTGCAGTTTCTGGCTTCTCCCGCCATTCGTAGATCTGGGAGCTGGCATCTCACACAACTGCTGGAGAGGCCCAAGGCAACCTGGAAATGTGGAATTAACTCATTACCCAAGGGGACACCATTACCTATGAGGGGGTGGGAGGAGCAGAGCAGATAAATGCCCCGTCGCTCTCTTATTCCCTGTCCTGATGCATGATTCTTTCTTCCAGTCTGTCCAGAAAAGTTCCACATGTCAAGTGAATACAGCTGCCAAGCAACTGGCTGTGTCCCTTGGTGGTCTTGCCAAGTGGTACCCAGACTTAGAATCACAGCTTCCCATGGCTTTACTTCCACCCTCGACTCCCTCCCCAATCTTTTTTAAAATTGTGGTAAAAAAACACATGATAAAATTTGCCATCTTAACCATATTTAAGCGTCCAGTCTAGTAGTGTTAAGTATATTTACGTTGTTGTGCCACAGATCTCTAGCACTTTCTCATCCTGACAAAACTGAAACTTTATGGCCGTTGAACATTGAACATTTAGTCCTATTTCCCCTACCCCATCCCCTCACCTGTCTGCTTTCTGTTTCTATGAGTTTGACTACTTCTGATACCTCCCAGGAGTGGAATCAGACAATGTTTGTCTTTTTGTGACTCCCTTCCCTTTTTCCTCACCTCATTGACCTAGACTTGTATATCCTAAATAAAGTATTAGTACTTCAATCTTTGCCTCAGGCTAGTCTCTAGAAAACTGTGCCTGGGACACAGTGTTCTGCATAGCTGAGAGTGAACTCATTGGAGCAGTAAGCTTGTCTCATGAAAATAGATCTTTGACTTGGATATTAGAACTACTCTAGAAATTTGGATCATATAATAATGTTACATTTCATAAGAACCCTTTCCCTGATAAACACCTGGTTTTCACCTTGTAATTTTTTATTGTAGTTATTAAACCAGCAACAAGAGCCTCAACTGTGGTGGTGGTGGTGGGGGGGTGATAGTTCCAGTGGTGACAGCAGTGTGGTGGCCGTGGAGGTATTAACCTTGATTGAGTGATTTGAGCCAGGCACTGGGCATCATCTCATTTGACCCTGTTCACAGTGAGATAAGCCTCATTGTCACCAAATGATAGCTTAGTTATCAAAGTTAACAATAACTTGTTTGAAGCCACAGAGTCAGTAAGTGGCAGAACTGAGATTTGAACCTAAGGCTTTCTGCCCCCAGAGCCTTCCTGTAAAACACGTGTGTTATAGATAATTGCCTCTATCTCAAACAGGCAAAGCAATCTGAATCCTCCTCTGTGCCAGGAACTTTTCTAATTGCTTTACATGCACCTTTTGGTTGTTGTTAAATCCCTAACACAATTCTATGAAATGAAAAAAACCTCACTGATGTATAAAAAATTCTCTATTATTTTTCCCCAAACAAATCTCAGACAATAATAAAACTTTCCCATATATTTTATTATAGGAATAAAACAGAAAATTTATGAAATCTGTGAAAAATAATGCATAATACATATTTGCAAAATGCAGTTAGTTTAGAATTATAAAAAATAAGAAATACTTTGGAAAGCGGAAGAGTACTGTGAAATCAATGGAGGACAAGAAGGCATGCACAGTGAAGCTTACACACTATGAATATTCTGTACATAGCAGTTTGATCTGGAGGTTGTTTCAATGTTACTGCTATATTCTGTTAGTGAACATCTTTTTTTGCTCCTCTAAAGTAGCCTGGGGCACCTTTGTCTATTTCTGTGACCCAGAATGTCAGAGAGGTAGCATAATTCAGTGAAAGCGTTGAGTGCTACACAACCCCCAAATTACCACCCAGGGTAAGACAGCATGGTACACCACTCCAATGTCTTCAGATTTATTAGTCCATGCCCCTCAACTGGCTCAGAAAAATGTTCTCTGCCTTCTTGCCTTTGTCCTTCATAAATACCATCATGCATTTACTTTTATCTCATTCTTTCCATTTGAGCTCCCCACACTTTATCCTTTGCTGCTTGATACCACTGTGATAGATCCTTACTTACACTTTGCCTTTCCTCTATCCTAAACATCACTATAGACAAATATTTCTTAAGTACAAGTCATTTACCCACTCAAAAATTTCCATGGGTTCTCCCTTCTGTCTTCCAAATCAAGTACACACATGTTCATCTGTCATGCAAGCCCACGCCTGCCACATGCCCCAGCCAGAGCTGGGTGCAGGTCTTCAATGAGGCCTTTTGCTTTACCCTATTTCTGCATCTTTGTTTATCTTTTCCTCAGCCCTAAAATGAAGCTTCCACTGCCTCACCTCCAAGTCTTACCAACCCTTCAGAGCCCTTCTCCAGTGGTCCAGACTCCACAAAGTCTTACCTCCTTCCTCAGTTAAAGGTGATCTCCTCTTTTCTTTGATCCATCCCCACCCACTGGGATGGGACCTTTCCTATGATGCCCAATTAACTCCACCACACACTCTCTCCTGTTGAAAGCTTCTCAAGAACAGGTATGTCTTTGCTCTTCCTTTGGAGTCTAGCCCCCAGCAGGGCCCATTAAATATGTTTTTAATGGAAACAGAAACTTCAAAAGACAGCAATCACTAAGACTTTTGGTGTTAATAAGCTGAGTTTTTAAGGAATTCTTGAGCTAGATGCTACAAGCCCCAGATTCTTCAAGTCTGTGTTTCATTAAACAACTAAAGAAGAGGGAGGCCCAAACACGGGGCAACAAGGAGGAGCATGGATTCTGTAGCCACACTGCCACACGCTAGCTATGAGGGGACCCTTGGCAGGTTACTTTCTCTCTGCTCCACTTTCCTGACCTGTAAGATGAGGATAATTATATTACATACCCTATGAGTTGTTAGGAAAAATCAATGAGCTAACATTTGCATAGCACTTAAGCTCAGTATCTGGTATATAATAAACTAAAATAATATTAAAACTTGAACTCCATGTTTTTGCTCATGATAATCACATTCTATTTTTAGATATAGGCTTGTTTGAACTTGGAGAAAACTGTTGGTGATTTATACTTGCTCAGTATGAGCTTTACTTAGTATTAAATGTTAAGGCACAATATTCGACAAGGAGATTCTAGACTGCAGGCAATTTACCTGGCCCAGAAGAAGCTTCCTGATCCACAGCTGTGTCAACGGTTTCATTTCCCACTGGTCAGAGGAGGCTGTGAGGGCAGGAGCCCCAATCCCAGGTCAGAGGCTCTGACAGCCAAGAACAAGTGGATGGAGTTTGAAGAATGTCTCAGTCTTTCTTTCTCTGTCTCATTTTCCTGCTACTTACTGTTAATACCTTTCCTATTTTCACCTTATTTTCAATTTCACCATATGTGCTGTACAACTTAAAACTTGTGGCTAAACATCTGCTTAAATTCTGTAGCAAATAGATGCAATGTTTGGTTCAATTCAATTCTCCAAACAACACTGGCACCATTCTGTGCTAAGCACTGTGCTTATGCTGGGAAATCAAAGAGAAATGAGGCAAGGTTCCTGCCCTCCAGGAACTCACATTTATTTAAAGGAGACAGATATGAAAACTCAATAACTGCAAGGTAATGTATTAAATGCCTTAATAGGAGCATATACAATGCGTAGTGGTTACATGGATTGATTCTGCCCTGGAGACTGGCTTTATTAAAACATCTAACAAATTAATAAGCCATACTGGTTGATTTTCATTTCATCATTCTCTGTGTTCTAACAAATTAATAAACAATACTGGTCGATTTCATTCCATCATTCTCTGTGTTTAATGTGATTTGTATAGGAGGCCGTTACCAGGGTTGTTGAGCTGACGTACAGAGAATAATCACTGATCATCATATTCTTGGCATTCTGTTTGCAGAAGCCATGCCCACATAGTTTGTTCTGTTACTGCAAAATGCAAATAAAAATGATACGAGATACTTTTTATAAAAATTGTAGCTTCAAAATTGGATCTTTAGATCTCTACTGCTAAACTAATCCTTGCTGTCCTCAAAGCAAGGACCTGATGCATTGGTTTCCCTTTGTGCTTCTACTGTCAGATTTAGAATTTAACCCTCTAACTACAAAGGCCACTGACTGCAACTACAACTACTGGTGGTCCTCCAAATCAGCCACCATGGTGACCTACTCTTTTCCAAGCTTCCCTCAAATCAGCTAGACATTTGCAGCATTGAACTAATGTTCCATCTAGGCTACTCCTGTATAAGTTATCTAGTCCTTAGAAACAAGCTCCATCTCAGACGTGTTTTCTGTATAAAATTATGAACTATGGGGCTGACCATGGTCAATGATAATTCCCCAGGATGCAGCTTGACAAGAAAAAAGAATGAAGGGGAAGAAAACTTGATGCTTGCCAGCATGACTGTTAAATGTCAGCTATTTTGGAATTTATCCCCACATGAGATATTTCTTTTGTACTGTGAGGACGATCACTGAAAACTCATGACAACATAATAAAGCCACGGAAGACAACCCCATCATTACTGCTGCAGGAAATAAAACACAGATTAATGTCACCAAAGCACATGTCAGGAGGGATAATGATGATGTATACAAATGAATCTTCTCATCCTGGACAAAGAACTTAAGTACCACCTAAAGCTGAATAATAATTATATACAAATCACCAATGACAATGCTATCTGCTAAGCATGTATTATGTTCACACATTTTCAAAGAGTTTGTTTTATATTTTTCTCTGCAAATTCTCCTAAAGTCTTCCCACTTGTATTCAAGTGACACAAATTACAAAGTGGTGCAGCAAGCACTTACATTGCCTAACAAGGCAAATGCAGCCTGCCATGGACAGCTCTGGGACATCATGCCTCCCCAGTACTGCTCAACGTGCCAAAAGCAAGCTGTGAACAAGAAAGCTGTGCAGCTGTGAATAAAAAGGCAAGAGTGATGTGGACCACGTGGAGAGGCCATTCGGCTGTCCAAATCAAAACTGAATATATAAACAATCATTTGGAGAAATAGGTTCCATTTGTGTTTCTGGCTACAGAAAAACTGGCTGGGGAGAAAAAAATAAGTGAGAAAGACTCAGAGGCCTATAGCTGACCAATATAAGGAATGCCAACTCTAGTTTGAATACTAAAGACAGAAGGAGCTAGAAGTCCTTTATCTTGGTTCTACGCTACAGCCATCTCATTATTAATTAGGAACTTCAATGTGGTTTAGCTACAGCATCTTCATATTCATATCAGTCAACTGCAACCTCAAGGTAACTCAGCAAAAGCATACTAAATGCTGAAAGATTTTCTTATAGTTATTACTTTATTTATACTAAGATATTTGACCAAAATTTTATTTAAGCTCAACTTTTTAGGGATGTGCTTTGTTTCATAACAAGAAGTTCACACCTATAGTTAAGAGCAAATGAATGGATCACAATTACTGAAAACCCATCTATGATTTTCTAACCATGGATACATTTTGGAAGCCTTGATATTTATTAAAATCTACTAAAATTCATAGTTATTTTAAATGATGAGGGGTGGAAAATGAGTTTGTGTTTTCTTTCTCTTTTTCTTATATTATTTATGGTTGAGGTAAAGTGAAACCAGGCACAAATAATGTCACTTGAATTTGAGCAGAGCCCTTCATCTCTTGCCTGGTTTGTAAAGCCACTGCTGGGTTCTCTTACATTTGAAAAGGAGAGCAGCTTAAGCAATCTATAAAATGTAACAATAACAACAATATTACTAACAAAAACTAATAACTTATTTTGTGTTTCCTACATTCCAGACACTGTTCGAAGTGCTTTATGTGAATGAACACACCTAATCCTTACAAAACCTTATGAAGTAGGCATCATTACTATCTTTATTTGCTAGATAAGGAAACTGAAGTATATATGAGGGTGGTTTGGAAAGTATTCAGTTATATAATATGAAAAATATATTAACAATGGCTGGAAACTCTCTGGACAGCCCTCATATATTTATATTTTTTGTGAAAAGAAGGTTACTTTCTTACAATTTCAATAGAGTATAGAAATAGAAAGAAGATGGTGTTCCTTATCTCACTAAATATGTACCCTTCACTGAAAGCACATTTGGTCATCCTTAAGAGGGACAGGCCCTTCACAGCCCATTCACCTGTTTGGTAAGGATATTTCCTAGACTCCAACACTCTTAAATTGAAAAATATCTCAGAGTCATTTACGGCGCTGTTCTATCCACCGCAGAAAGCATCCTTTTCAAATGGGTTCCTGGCCTTCATCTGAACATCGCCAGCCTATCTTGTGGATGGAGAGCTCCAGGTGTCAAAGGTCTCGTGTATATTCATACTCACGACAATCTTTGAAATGTCTCTTCTTTAGTCAACCAAGAATTTCTTCCTTTACAGTGTTACTGTGCAAACAAAATAATCAAGGGCAATGTCATCAATTTTAAAGCAGATTTTAGCTAAAATCAAGAGTGCGATATAACAGACTTCCAAATGAGGGAATGAAGGAGGCTGGTCCTCCTCTGTGGGCTGGGATATCTAATCATCCTTCCTGGTGGTCACCTTCTTCCTGCTTCAAACTCCCCAGTGGCTTCATCTGGCTTCTCCATGGTTGAACCTGCTGACTCTTTACATTGCCTTTGTGAAAACACACTGGAAACAAATAATATATAAAATTGATGTTGAGTGGGGAGCCCTTGATAAGTGCAGCTGAAGGCACTTTTTTTCTTTTATAAATGGTGTGAAAATTTACTTCCCCCAGTCTATTTCAGTGAAAGAAGTATGCACTGGATTTGGAGGAAGATGAAAGAGGAGAAAGGGTGTGGGAGACAGGAGGAAGTGGGGAGCAGGATGAACAAGGAGGAGGAAATGACTGCAGAGACAGGATGTCCTTAGTTGAATATTCTGTGGGCAGAGCTGACCTTCAGAACTTTCAGATCACTCAAGACGGTCCTTCTGGTGCTACTGTCCACCTTGCATGCTCTTTATCCAGTCTTCTCCAGGACTCACTGCATTGTGACTCTTGGGGTTTTTTCCCTTGCACTATGAAAACGTGCTCAGAGAAAACACCTGAAGCTCATCCACACTGAGATGTGAACGGCTGTTGGCAACTTGAAATATTAGCACCATCAAAAGTGTATCCTTAACAGGAATTAAAACATTAGAGGTCTGAAGTTCTAGGTCTTGAATTTCATACATCACCCAGAAAGTGGCAGAGAAATTTGGGGGGTCAAAGGTCCTTTCCAGGACCAGCATCCATTCCTGTGGCTCCCCTGGACTTGCTATAAAGGCACATCAAGGTCTTTCAGATCTCTGCATGTGACCTTTCTTCTGAGAAGGTGTCTGGCGTTCCAGGCAGAGCCATAGTCCCTTCTTTGCTCCTTGCTAGCAGACAGCACACACCCCTTCATTAAAGCATTTACTGTATCATACTTTAAGTTCACATGGCTGTGTCCCCCACCAGACTGTGAGCTCCTGGGGTGCTGGCATTGGTCTTGGCCATCTTGATATTCTCAGCACTTTGTACCAAGCCTGCAGGGCCAAGGACTCCCTGCACACGGCTGCCCTGTGAGGAATCACACACGCTGGGAATAGCTCTACATTGGCAGTCTCACAGTTAGGGAGGTGCAGTAACAGTGCAGTGTAGAAATGGAATAGGATCTTTTTAACACTGGCCTCCAATTTAACAAAAATTGTCACAATTTTAATGCAAATAGTGCT
Organism: Cheirogaleus major; assembly: GCA_963574435.1. Classification (NCBI taxonomy): domain Eukaryota; kingdom Metazoa; phylum Chordata; class Mammalia; order Primates; family Cheirogaleidae; genus Cheirogaleus; species Cheirogaleus major. The sequence continues at coordinate 7,333 of CAUYPO010125844.1, read as the reverse complement.
TAAAATCCATTGAAATTTATCTAATAATAAATAGAAACTCAAAAATGTTTTTATAATTAGTCAGAGGTACAATATATGAATTACAGGAAGTACATTTATATCAAAAGGAACGCTGATTTTAAATCAAAATTTAGGAGTCACGAGCCCAATGCACATTTGCCTCAGTGTCTTCATCCATGAACTAGGGAATACTTTAACAATAAATTATTAAGTAATGTAGAATTTAGCAAGCAACTGCTTGCATACACCCTTCACTAAAACTTTCTTGTATTTCCATATAACATTCATTAAACAAAGCAGAGGTTTAAAGAATGATCCATAATTTTCTGGATTAACTTCTTTAATTCTGTTATCAATCTAATCAGCTTTAAATCTCAGAAAGCTATTGTATAGCTTTTGAACATAAATGCTTTAATTTGATTTACTTTGAAAATTCAGTTTAAACTACTTTTTTTGCCACAAAAAAAGTGCCTTTAAATTCCAGGTTGTTTTTCAATAAGAGTACTTCATATTAACCAGTTATCTCCAGAGGCACTCCAAATCAGAAGAGGCCAATCACCTCCCAGAGATGATGAGTGAGGAGGAGGAAGGGGAGGAGGAGAAAGGGAGTTCTCAGAAGAAGTATCTAAGGATAAGGGACTTGGGACTTAGGAAAAAAGCAATGAAACAAAGAGAACTGCTATCATTATTTATAGTTCCAGGCTGAGATGTTTCAAGTGTTATTTCAACTGAAAGGTCTGGGATAGGATTAAAGGCACTAGAATTTTCTGATACATCTAATTAAACAGTAAAAGCTGAAGAGGAATGCTATCCATCATCATTTTTGCCTTCCCAGCAAGTGGCCGTCTCCATGTTAAAAAATAGCTTTAATCAGTAGAATTGACCTTTGACGGGATTAATAGGCTACTAGGCATGATTTCTCACAGTAGGCTGAAAAATTGCAACTAACATGAGAGAAAATTACATAATCACTGAAGCAGAAGACAAGCAAATAATTTATACATGAGTCAATTGAGATGGAGCACCCCTGCCAAGATGCCTGCTTGCTTCTCCCGGGCTTTGTCCACCAGAGACAGAACACACATGTTTCGGTGCCATAGTGAGGTAATGTCTTATAACAAGGTAATAGCCTTGAGTTTTTCCCCTTTTGAACAATGTTGAGGTACAACGACTCATTTGTGATGTGCCTTCTTAGAACAACCACAGCCCTTGTAACAGGAAGAAGGGAGGGCGAAGGATCAACACAATTGCTGTCAAGTGTGTGTATCCTGCAGGCTTATAAAAGGTAGAATCAATTTGCTTCAGCAATGAGTAATAACTTCTATGTCCTTGAAGAAGCACTTTGAGAAATGCTAGAGTCACAGAACTATACATCCAGTGACACTGATTAAATGCTCTATTTGGTCTATATTTTATTGAGGGTGGAGGTGGGGCAGCAGATTAATATTGCTTGCTCGTGCTTAGAGGAGTAGTAGTATTGAGAAACTGGGTAAGGACGTCTTCCATCAGTAAATGCCATTTGCAAATGAGTGGCACTTTCTGATGAACTTCACTGAAATTAACATTTATACGACCTCAGTTTAGCAGGCACCCACTTCCCCAAGTTACACTTTTCATTATTGCCAATCACTGAAGTATTTGCCTACAAATGCATGCTCCCACACAGCCGTATGCAGCTGGAGATGCTACAGATCTTGTTGGCTGGAACTTGCAACCTTGCCAATTGCCTCCATGGCAATAAAGGTTAGAATTGCCAACACAGGGGATGATGCACCGGAGGGAATTGAGGAAATAAATGATGTGAGAATTTGTGTGATCCAGTGGACTGGCTAGCAGGCCGAGGGAGTGAAGACAGGAATCGTGTGTTCTCATTTCAACCTGGTCTCTAATTTTCCCAATGGCGTGGAGGAGTTTATTTACCATTTCCATGGGGAGGTTATAAGGTAAAGAAAATAAGTATGCTATGGAAAATAAGAATGTGGGCTATACACTGTAGCGTTATCCTTTTCTTGGCACAGTGGCATTTCATTTGTGGTGACTGGGGACAAAGGCAATGCTTACATTAAGGAGTTTTTCCATAACAGAATGAGAAAAAAACTCAGGTAACCTGACCTATAGAAAAGTAGTTCTCAAACTGCTGCACACCAAAGTAGGTGGGAGACCTTTTTAAAAAATGACTGCACTCAGCCCATACCCCAGATCCACATGGTCAGAATCTCTGGGTATGTGACCTAGTTTTTAAACCTCCCCGGGGAATTCCAACATGCAGCCCCCTTTGGGAGCCAGTGGTGTGGGATTCTACAACACTGCGTGAGAGTCACCTGGAGCCCTTGTGAAAGCGCAGCTAGTTGGGCACCACCCCCACAGTTTTTGACTCAGCAAGTTTGGATCCACATGTCTAACAAGTGCCCAAGTGACACTGAGGCTGTCAAGGGACCCCCACTTTGAGGATCACTGCCTCCTTCAAATGTATTAAGCTGTATGAATAATTCTCCAACTGGAAATGTCCAGTTACTGTAGCCTTCTCCAGGTGCATTCTTCAGCCCACTGCTGTCAGAATCCCCTGTTGAAAATGCAGATTCCAAGGTCCCACTCCAGAAGGTCTAGCTCAGAATCGCTATAGATGAGGCCCCTTAAACTTCGTGTTGATGCCATCCACCCCTGAAGTTTGAGAACCACACCTCTACCTGCTCTTCCTGTATGCCTATGAAACAGTCCTCCCCTAATAACCAAAGTGACTTGAGCATGAAAAGGCCACCAGGCCCCAACCCAACAAGTAGGAAAGAGTGAATTCCCTGCGGTGAAGCATCTTCACTGAATTATTCTGTGGGCCAGGGTGCAAGGTCACAGAATTAACTCAGTCACAGAGAGAAGTCTCCAGGATACTGAGCACACACCTTCATTCTTTCTCTTATTGCTGCAAACCCTTTGAGTGTAGGAGAAAAAAAAAATCTCCCTTTCCAGCAAGTTTACTATAACAACCAGTGATTTTCTTGCAACATATTTTTATGTCTTCCTGGCTGTAGCCTCCTATCTCCGTATCCATCTCTTGAAAAATAACAAAAAAATAACAGAGTGTTAGGAAAGGAGGATGTTTCCTTTCCTATCTCACCTTGTTGACACTCTCAGTTTAATAAATGAGAACTAGATAATAGGGAACTGAATGATAGACTATTTTAAGTGTTTATATTTAAAAATTACTTTACACCTTGTTTGAGAAATGAGTGTTGGAGCTATTCAAATATGGGATTGTATCCCAAATCTGCCACTCACTACCTGGTGGCCTTGGGGGAAAACTGTTTAACCACCTGTGCCTCCATTTCCTCACCTGTAAAATGGGCGTGATAATAATGCCTAACTCATGGATTCTTGAGATGAGCTAAAGCATACAAGGCACTTAGCACAGTGCCTAGCACATAGCAAACGTTCGATAAATGTGAGCTTCTGTTTGTATTACTACAAAGTGGATGCAAATGCTGAATAAAGTATGAAATAAATGAATCAATTAACAACTGGCCAAATGAACAATAGGAAAGGCAGTCCTTTAGTTCTGTCAAACTTCAAAATCAGACTAAGTTATTGTTCAGGGCATCTAAATTTTAAGAGTGCATGTATGGAGAGTATGATTCAGTATGAAGTTCCTCAACAAAAGTGCAACCAAATTTATTTTGTATAGCTTGGTCAGGCCCAGGATTAATCTGTGACTATTACTTTTGCCAAGAAAGAGAAGAGGGACTTGGGTCTTGCACATGATGGGACAGATTTGTTTTATCTTTTTGTTGGTTTGTTTGTTTTTTAAAGATTATGGCAAATAGCAGGCTGGAGGTGAAGTCCTAAGGCTGAGCCACTGGGTCAGCAGCTGGGGAAGCTGAGGCAGGGCAAAGGAAGAGGTCCCTCAAATGGCCATAGAGAAGCAGGGGACTGAGGAATGTTCAGGCAATGAAGCTCAAAAGGGTAAGCTGGTGGATTAGGGATCTGCTTAACTTCACTGTGTTTTACAGATTGTCTCCCATTTCTATCTACAAATTAAATAAGACACCCTCCCCATCTCATGGCACCAGCAATCCCCATTGACTTTATTAGTCAAACCCAAACTAAACCTCAGCATTTGGCCTATGAGCGTTGTAGTTTATTATTCAAAGACATAAGCCTATCACTCAACACCACACCACAGCCCATTTCATCTGGTGGGGTCCTGATCTCCCACTTAAATTCATAAAATGCTTATTTAAAGGAAATTCATTTTTAATGATTATACTCTCACTCTCATTATTACATTTTTCCAACCTGATACTCAAATGTATTACAGTAATACAATGCACCATTAAGTCTCAATTATTTAGATGTATATCTTGGGCCGTAAGCATACACGATCTTTCATACACCCATAACACACATAGATGCAGCAACTCCTATACAAGCAAATAATGAAGCTAAACTCAAACCATCGAGTACATCATAAAGTAAGACCCATACATTCTCTTTTGTTCTAGATCCATGGGGTATATGTTAAGGCTGAATTAAATTTGGGGTTGATTTTGGTCCAAAAAGATTTGGAGACAATTTGCTTTTGATCAATGCCAGTGCAGAGGAGTCTCCAAGAATCAGTCACTTCTTAAGCTCACTCAAATGTGCTTAGTTATACAACTGACCTGGCTTTTTAAGGAACTTTTGATTGACAAAGACCACCTCAAGGCTAGAGAGACTCCTGCTGGTGGTATAGAAACCAGTAAGTTCCTTAAGCCTCTAGTAAACAAGTAAAGTTATTTCACTAACTCTAAAAGGAGCCTAAGTCCTTAGAGTTTGGGCCACATACAGCCAAAAGTCTCAAATATGATATGGAGACTCAATCTGTGGAGGCTCACTGCAAGTGCCACAGTTTATAGAAGAGTCTTCAACTTATTAAAACAGGACCTGCACATAGAATAGTTTATAAAAAGAATTATATGGCAAGGCAGAAATTATAATAAACATGGTAATAATAATAGTGATAACCAAATAGCCAGGACTTATTGAGAACCTGTATTCTAAATATTGTACAGATATTTACATGGCTAACTCACGTGATCCTCTGAACAGCCCCTACCCCAGGAGGTAGGTAAGATACCATCCCAGTTTACAGTTCAGGGAACTGAAGCTTAGTGAGATTGAGTGATTTATCTGAGGTCACATGCTCACAGATGGCAGAGGTGGAATGTAAACCTGGTCCTGTGATGTCCAGAGCTTGAGCCCTCCATCCCACCTAGTGTAACTCCAAATAGAGAGCAGTTTAAGCAGGGAACTCCTCGGTGGATTTAGACTTTTTTTTTTTTTTGAGACAGGGCCTCACTCTGTCTAGAGTGCAGTGGTATGATCACAGTTCACTGCAACCTCAGACTCCTGGGCTCAAGTGTTTCTCCTGCCTCAGCCTCCTCAGTAGCTGAGACTACAGGTATGCATCACTACATGCCCGGCTGATTCTTCTCTTTTTTTGTAGAGATGGGATCTCACTCTTGCTCAGGCGGGTCTCGAACTCCTGGCCTCAAGCGACCCTCCCTCCTCAACCTCCCAGAGTGCTAGGGTTACAAGTGTGAGCCACTGCATCTGGCAGGTTTAGATTTTAAGTGAGAAATTATAAAACACTGAAGAATTGGCATATAAGAAAGAATACTAAAGTGTGGCTCCAAAGGGCAGTGGAGGGAGCTAAAACCTTGAATAAGTTGGATCCTTCAGAAAATTGCTAAAAGCAAAACAAAGGAGGTTTTATTGATGGAGTCCAAGATTGAGACCATCTATCCTGTTGGCGCCAAGCTGCAGCCACAGCTGGGCCATCTGAAGGGCTAATGGTGTATGTCTTTAACAGAGGGGTGAGAAAAAGGCTTGGTCTAAAAGGACGAAGGCGTCAGGTAAGAGGGGCACTTGGTGTTGATCATTAATATGTTTCCCCGGCGTTTCTTGTGCAGAGCTGTGGGCACTGGAGACCCAGAAGCACTGCTTCTTTAAAGCCTCTCTCGCTTCGGAGAGCACAGAGCAGCCCGGCTCTAAGGCCCACGTGACAAAGTATAGCACGACTGCAGGGAAAGAATTAGGTTGATTCTTGAAACCCACTGGAGACCCAAATTAGGCATAAGGGGGTAGTCATGCCTCAGAGCATAAGGAGTGGGAAGAGACCCATAAAGACATGAGAGGAAACCCTCCGCCAAACATGGTAGCTAGGAAAAAGAAACTTCCTGCACCAAGTGGACAAAACGAGTTAGAGTGCTGGTCTGTTAAGGAGATTTAAGAGGAGAAGGAATCTGCAATTCTGCTAGTGGTGTGGACACACAATGGAACAGATGATGGGAGGCAGAGCCAAAAAGTGACATTTTATTAGTTACTGAGGTCCCCATTTACCCCCAGGTCAGCAGGCCCTTGGAAAGCTAAGGTTAGTTATGTTAGATTTGGTCTTGGCAAGAACAAAGAAAAGGACCAAGTCACTGTTTTTGTTCTTGTTTCGGAGGGGAGGGGGGTTTATTGTTGTAATGTTAGGAAAATATCAAAAGCAAACAGAAGTACTGAGCTTTTCCCTCCCTTCCTTCCTTCCTTCCTTCCTTCCTTCCTTCCTTCCTTCCTTCCTTCCTTCCTTCCTTCCTTCCTTTCCTTCCTTTCCTTCCTCCCTTCCTTTCCTTCCTTCCTTCCTTTCCTTCCTTCCTTTCCTTCCTTCCTTCCTTCCTTTCCTTCCTTTCCTTCCTCCCTTCCTTTCCTTCCTTTCCTTCCTCCCTTCCTTTCCTTCCTTTCCTTCCTTCCTTCCTTTCCTTCCTTTCCTTTCTCTATTTCTCTCTTTCTCTCTCCCTCCTTCCCTTCTTTCCTTCCTTTCTAGATTCTTCTTCATTTTTGTTTGTTATTTTTTACTTTGGTCTCCGGACAGTCTGAGAATTGATAAGAGAATTACAGGTGAAAATGGCTATATTATACCAGCCAAAAGAAATATTACTAAAATAAGAAATCTTGAAACAAATATTGCTGTCCTCGATTTCTAAACATGCCTTTTAATGCCCCGTGGATTTACAATTGGCAAATTTACATTTTACGAAACATAGGTTTACGATTTGCATAGCATCTTGTACACTAACACTACAATCATTCACCGCGACAGTACGATTATGTATTCGTGCATCCATCTTTGTAATTAGACTAAAGACCAGGTCTTTATGCATGCATGCATGCATTCATTCATTCATTCATTCATTCAACAAATACTGAATCTCAACTATATGAAGGACTGTTCCAAACACAGGGGATACAAGAGAGAAAAATGAAAAAAAAAAAAATTCTGCCTTTAAGAGTTGGCTGCTAGGAAACTTAAAATATAGGA
>CAUYPO010125842.1:0-15147 GCA_963574435.1 Cheirogaleus major | reverse complement strand
TCATGAGTGGATTATTAAAATTTGGTATATATTTACAATAGAATATTACTCAATTCTAAGAAATGACAGTGATCTAGCACCACTTATATTTTCCTGGATTGAGCTTGAGCCCATTATCCAAAGTGAGGTGACACAAGATTGGAAGAATGGGCTCCACATGTACTCGCCATCAAATTGGTACTGACTGATTAACACTATGGTGCTCAAATGGTGGTGGTGTTTTCCAGGGATTCGGGGATTGGGGGGTAGACCCACATCTGAGGGATGTGGTGAGCATTGTGGAGGGAAGGGAATACCTCTAATCCTTGCTAGGGAGAGGCAAAGATATAAAATGCAACCAAAATGTTTGTAGTTTCATATTTTCTTGAAATAAAAAAATGTATATAATATAATCACTTTTATTTATATTGGTTACAATGTGTTACTTTATTAAGACTATTATTATTTTGCATAACTCTCCCTTGCATTTCCCCATTGAAAACAGAATCACTGCAGATCAATCATACCAGGATATAATCAGTTTGAATTTTTTATCATTATAAAAAATATAAAGGAAAAAAGCTAAGTGTAGGATAGTTATTTAAATTATTTATGTTATCACTTTAATGATGAATGATGCAACATAGTCAGTCTAAACAATTTTGTCACCTTTATTATATGAAAAATAGTAATTCAAGTTTCCATAGCCATTATCTCAAACCTATATTTCTGGGATTACTGTGTAGCTGTAGATCAAATTTGAATTTTTAGGGATGTAATTTTATGATCTCCCAAATAGTTTAGGATAACACAGAACTTAGCGTAACAGATACTGGCTTTCTAAGAAAGTAGCAGTCAAGGCAGCTACTTTATTTAATATTTTAAATAAATTAATTTGTTGTGTACCACTCATCATATCACATAAATTGCAAAACACATATATAATCTACATTCATATGAATTAAGTTTGACTATAACATGAAGATAATGGATATTAATCATATTACTGTGTTGTATATTATTTGATATTATTACTGTGTTGTATATTATTTGATCTCTGTCTCAAAATCCATGGGGAAATGGATATTAACACATTGCAGTGTGTAGGGGAAACATATATATATTTTTAAGGCAATAAGCTTACCAAAGATAGGAGAAAATGAGATAAAGAATAATTTTCTCTTAAGCCAATTGAAAATACAAGAACATTTTCAAATTAATCTTTTCATTCCATCTGCCATTTTCATGCTTTATGCATCAAATGTTCTACTGCTTCTCACTCATTTTTAACTTACAAAATATTATCCATATCCTTCTCTATTAACCCAAGAGCCCTGGCATATGCACTGCTTCAGTGCTTACCTCCTAGGATAAAATGTCCAACAAATTTTGTCTGAATACCGCCCTTCTGCCTTCTCATTCACGTGTGACATCCATTTGTTATCCTGTAAGATACTGGTCTATTCCCTGCTGTGAGTACCCAAAGACCTCTCCACCTTGAGTTTATGATGCAAAGTAACCTAGCTATTTTGTGTTCACATATGTTCCTTTTGTCTTTGTCTTCCCATACATATTCTGCCACTATCAAAACACGAATAACAAATGTGATGAATATCAATATTATTTGTTGCCAGTATGTTATTTTTTATCATATTGTTGACAGACTACTTCTAAACTAATGTGACTAATAGTCACATCAAGACAGCTATTTGTGTTCCTTGCAAAAAAAGAAAGAGGATGATTTTCTCATACTTAGATCACCTTCTGAGTATCAACTTAGATCATCTTTTGCTCTTTTGCTGACAGAACCGATCATTTCCCTGAGAGATACATGTACATTCGGATAAATTAGGGGAAACTGTAGCCTCTGGTGAGGATGTTGAACCACCTGTACAAATACACCTGTCTCTTTACCTGTCTTCTAGGACTTATGGTAGAGGAAATATGAGCCAAAGAGTATGTAAAGGTGTTACACCTCAAGCCTCTATTTGTGATCTGGGAACCAATAACATTATTAATCCAAATTGAGTTAAGAAATAATTTTCTGTGTGAACCTAACCATAGAAAGATTAATTTCCTAAATTTCAGTTAAACTTAAATATAAGAAATATTTGATGATAATAATGATAGTATCATTATATTAATGATAATAATACTAGTATTAATTATAAAAAGACAATGAACCAAGCATTTTTTGTTTTACACAAATTATTTTGTTGATACTCATTATCATATTTTTACCAAGAAACTGAAAGTTAGATATATTAATTTGTTCACAGTTGTCACTTATAAGCAGAAGTATTATCACTGGCTAAATTCAAAAACTATTGAACAGTTCCACAAGCAGAGAACATTTTCAGAAAAGGGCAGATGAAACTTGGAAAGAACAGGTGTAATCTATAAAGGTAGATATTAAGTGGGCCATTACACATGAGAAAAAAATAGACTTCAAGAAGTCAAAGAGACCCCTTTTGTCAAGCTTACAATAGTGAAAGTCAGCACATAAATAGAAGATAATATACATTGAATCCTCTATCTTTATAGAGAAGGAAAATCAGACCAGTTTCTATAACTTTCTATAACTTGCTAATTAGGATTAAATATCTCTTTACTAGGACAAGAATTCACAGAAAAAAGAAAAAACCTGTTCCCTCCCATCGCCATTATATTTATATACCGTATCTATTTTTATGTACAGCTATATTAATGAACTTCAATGGATACAAGATTCTTATTGTGGATCACAGTTGCCTCAGAAAGTATCAGTAAGCAATTCTTATGTTTTCTTTTACTGCTTTAGTGATAATAACAGCTATACGTCAAGCATTGTACTAAAAGTTTTACATATATTTTCATACTCAGTTCTTAGAACAATGATACCAATAAGGTAGGTTTTGTTATCACCATTTGGAGATAAGGAAACTTCTCTTCTGTGACGTTAAACAACTTGTCCAAGATCTTGCAGCTGGTATGTAACAACCTAGATTTGAACTGAATTATTTCTCTGAAAAAGTCTTTGGTCTTAATAAACACTGTATAATATTGCCCCTTTTAACTGCTTTGAAACAAGTTCATTGTTATTCTAACAATGCATTATTGTCAAATTATGTATCATATTCTGTAAACACAGACACACGCATAAATAAATATAATTCGTAACATATATTACTATAGAAATTTGATTCTTCTTAAAAGCAAGATTTACATTTAATTTATACTCCATGCAGTTCCTAGATTACCATGGAATCTTAATAAATATTAAATTACAACCATACATCATTTAACAATAAAAATTTTAGCATCATGCAGTTTAAAACCAAAACAGTAGAATTCACTTTAATGTTAGTATACACAAATTCTCTTGTTTGGTTTTGATCCACACAGACTGTTGCTGTACAAACAGAAGGACAGATGTTACAAGACAATTCACCTTTATAGGTAGATTTAATTTACACTGTGCTGGAGCGAAAATGTTTGACAAAGCTCTTTAATTTTTCTGCTGTATGAAAAATATAATAATCACAAAATAAAGCCCTATCTTTAAATGACAGGTCTTTACATAGTGTAATCTAGAATGTCTGCAGGGGGTGGTAGTGGTAGATGGCGAGGGAGATGATCTGACCTGTTTTATAATACTATAGGGATTTGTGATGTAATTTTAAAAAACAAAAACAAAAAAAAACACTTTACATGTGAGGTTACCCAGTCAGCAAAGGCAGAGTTTGTTTCAGGCATAAAAACACGTGGTCCCTGTGTCAAGAGAAAGAACTCCACAGTGCTTTGAAGCACCCCTGGCAGTTGATAATGGAGAGCTGTTGGCAATGATTATGGAGGCAGATGCTTACCTGTACTCCTACAGTGTACAATCTTGGCTTGATGACAAGGTGAGGAGAAGGAGAAGCTGTCACAGAATGGGGGCAACTGGCAGCTGGAACCCTAGCAGGGAAGGGTAAACTGGTCACCCAGGGCTGCTTGCTTGCCTGTAGCAGATCTCATCAATCATGCCAACATATGCAGCTGCCTGAAAATAAACAGGCTTCTCAGACGGGAGACGAAATGAGGCAAATTAAAAGACCAATAATTTAAACAAATTTGTTCCCAGTTTCACAGCAAAGATGGATGGATAAATTCTGCTGATAGACCCACATTTCTGGTTAATTGATAAAAGTCACTGATACATACTAATGAGATAAATTTAAATGTGTCATTCTGAAAAAAACAATCCTTTTGTAATTTTTTAAAGTTGCTATCCTTCTTAAAAATATAGGTAGGGCATATTTTTAAATATCAATATCCTCTCTTGGATGTTTCTAATTTTATTACTGATAAACATTGCAGTGAAAATAAACATCGTAGCTCTAGGTAACCTACCAAAACATATGTCTTCTTGTTCTGTCCAAAGCCCCAACTGAAATCAGTGGGAATTTGGCTGTAACAATGACTGCATAATTACCTTCATATTGTGTAAGACAATCCTTTTAATTTTCATTTCATTTTCCTTTGTCCTATTAGTCCTATTAGCCTGTCTGCTGTAGATCTTGAAAATATTTATCACAGTATTGTTTTTTATTACTTCATCATCATACTCTCATTCACTTCTTTTATGCTGATCAGGTTAACAGTCTATTTCAATTCTCATATACATATAGATTATATATATATAATTATAGATGCATATACATTATATGCATATGTAATTTTTTGGAACATTCTTTACTAATTCCTCATAGTACTGCAGCCACTTTCTATTTCACATTAAGAAAATAAATCACCCACAGTCCTTTCTTTTTTGGCTTAAAACAGACTTCTCCTGGGAACTCTTGACTAATAACCACAGATTCCCTAAGGTTAAATGATGATGAACTCCACCATTAGACACTTAGTCGTTTTTACTCCTTGTTATCACAACTCTTCCTTGAGTCAATCCTTCATCCTTCATCTAATTTAGATTTATCTAAAAGGACCAGAGAGCTCAGGTCCTTTTCACTGACGGGTTTTGTATTTATATGCTTCTGATTGCTCCCCAGTGCCCTACAGAGAGCACTGGGAGGGGGGTCTGATGAGACAGTTATCACAAGGTGGTGATTTTCTTTTTCATATATGACAGTAGTGCAGAAATTAGAGAAAGACAAAACCAGCCTGAGGTCAATGTAATTCTCTCATCTCTCAAGCACATCTCCTTACACAGGTGGCGTTGCAGCTGTTGTTATGTCTGCAGGGGAATCACAGTCCCTGGCAGCCCCTTGCACAGCTGGCAGCCCGACGCAGAACATGAGAACCAGGTTCGACATTGCTAAATGGGAAGTGTCCACCTTGTCTTCTAAATGTCCGCTTTTCTTTATATTACAAAACAGTTGCTGTTGCTGTTGTTGTTGTTGTTTTAATCACTGCTGAGAGTTCAAATTTCTCCTCACTTAGTAAATTACTTGGTGATCTGTGATCTAATTTCACCAGCTATCTCTACCTTAGGGACAAATAGGAATCTCTCAGAAATGAATTAGATAAAGATTTTCAATCTTTTATGAAGCTAGTAGTTCCTTTTGTCAGAGTTTGTAATAGCTTGGGATATACCATAGTAATATACCCCCAAGAAAAACAAATTGTTTGGATGTTAGTGCAGCTGTGTTTCACAGTAGCAAGTTTTGTGTAAAACTACAGAAAACAGGGGGAGGGAAAAGAAGATATAAATTCAGCAACTAGAACATTGACAATGACATTTTGCAATATCCAAGTAATACTCAGACATCTGGGTACTCTAATTTTATTTATTGTTTTGGACATATTCCTAGTACCTATATATCACAGGTTCTTTATCACCTACATTGGATTTTATCTCTCTGTCAGATGGTCACTGTAGTCATTTTGTAATCCCTGGGACTAACTGCCGAAAGCACATTGACAGACCATGACTTTTTTCAGCCCTCTAATTCAGTACTAGTAGTTAGTTACCTGGGTTCCACAAATTTTTCCCTTTATCTCAACATCCCTTTGGCTTCAAAGAATGACCATAGTATGTGTGTACTCAAAATACTCCAAGCTTCATTAACTCTGATGGCCATGCCATATGTTTACAACAAAAATGATATTATGGATATAACCTGGGCACAAGTTAAAATGGTAAGACCTACCTTGTACATCATCTTATATCTCAGAACACTTCAAAATAAGGATTTTGCCACATTTTGTGTAACATATAATAAGAGCATCATGAATTGGCTCTAAGCTACAGTGCATGTAATCCCACCGTAATTCATTAGTATTGTTACAGCAACACTTTTTGTAGCATCTCTTGGCACCAAAAGGATGCAGTGGCTTGGGGTAAACTGTCTAAAAGTCATTTGCCAATTTGACCTCAACCACTCTCATGCTACTATTTTTTTACCCTTTTTATTTTAATTATTTTCCCCTCAATTTGGATCCCTCCCTTTTTGTAAGAATTGAATAGTCAAACCTCAACACAGCAGCAGGTCATAATATCCATTTACTTGTGTGAATTCTGAGAAGCTAGCACTAGTTTCCTGTCATGCAGAACAAACACAGTATGTCTTTTAGTTAAAATTAACTTTTATTTAGCATGATAGCATACAGCATGGAAGCAGCATGACACATTTGACTACCCGTCATCATTGCTCTGCATCCGCAGTGAACCATCAGGAGAAAAATAGTGTATTTTTTTCTTGTAACAAAATCTATTGGACTGATTATGCATGCTAGCATATTTGTAAAAAAAACAATATGAGTTGGAAGGAAAATTTTATGCCATATTTAGTACAGCTTTTCTGATTTATAGGTTGAGAGAAAGGGAGGAGACATTCAGAGGCCTCATGAGTGGTTAACTATACAACTAGGACATGAATTAAGGTCTCCATATTTCCTAATTGGTTAGCTTTACACCAAATTACAAGCTGCCTCCTTTTACATAGTTATAACACACATACAGCATCCTTCTTTAAGATAGTAAATAAATTTGAGGAGACCCAAAGCTGTGGATCTCCACCCATTGTGTTGCAAGGCTTACTCAAGTGCATAACTGTCTTTCTTGGTCAGTGGCAGAAAGGTCACACTAATGATTTAATTAAACCTTATATTTGTTTTTATACTAAGGAAAGACATTAATTTCTAATGGAATTGTCTATGAGAGAGCAAAGAAAGTCTGAAGAAAAAGGACATTTTCAGCTTTGGGATAGTATGGCTATGGGTAAAGAATAGTCTCTGGATATTAGGAGAATCATGGAACTCCAGACAAAAATAACAAGTGGACGCTAGCAGATCTCCAAGTCTAGGAATCTGGGATGGTGCAACACACTGTAATTCAGCCAATAATCAGCATCAGGGAACAAAGTAACCAACAGAACCTATGGATTTGGAATTTAGGGAGACGAGTAACAGAAGAGAAACCGTAATAAATGCCCTTGCAATATTAGAACCTGGTTACATGTCAGAGCTGTATAAAGTGTTGACAGTACCAAGTCCATAATTTTGCGGTCCCAGTGCAAAATAAAAATGCTGGGTTTCTTGTTTAATTCTTAAGAATTTCAAGACGTCAACAGCAAAGCATTTTACCAAATTTGGGGAGGGGCGGTTAATTCTAAGTACAGGATATATAGGAAGCTAAAATAGACACTTCCCAAAATTCCTTGTAGCTAGAATTCTGGACTTGACCTTGGTTCTGCCGATTAGATGCATTCATAATTGATTAAAAGGCAAAAGTAAGGCTTTTGGCTATGGCTGCTAATAAGCTACTTGACCTGTGTTCTTTAAAGCAAAGCTGTGGGTCACCACTTTCCAGCTTCCTGAAGATGAAGAGGCAAGTATTATACTGGTGAAGCTTTTACTCCAACCACAACCCAAAATGTTGCTCCAGAGCAGGTGTCCTCAAGCTACGGCCCATGGGCCACATCCGGCCCGCTGAGGACATTTATCCAGCCTGCCGGGTGTTTTTGCCGCCACTGCCTGTCCTGCTTAGCAGCTGACTGGTCCCGGCCCAAAGTGCGCATGTGTGGAATGTGAGCCGCACTCTCCAACGGTCTGAGGGACAGTGAACTGGTCCCCTGTTTAAAAAGTTTGAGGACCCCTGCTCCAGAGTATTAGTTCCCTCAGCAGATTATTGTTTAATTATACTAAAAGTTACTCAAGGAGATTCACACAAGAACCTGCTGCCTTCACCCTCCTAACAATCTTGTGAGCATCTAATTCCCTGTATAGATCTTTCTTCTTAAGATACCTAAAGTTGTTTCTGTTATTTTTTAATATTGTAACTCTGTCTGATTTAATCAAATTGAGTTGATTCTAAAGGGAGGGGGGTTAAGATTCCTGAGCAATAATTTTGTAACAGAGATTCTGTTAAGCTTTCTAATGTACAAGTAATATGACTTCAGTTTACATCCATAGAAATATACTTTGTGGGCAATTAATGATGGGCAGGGAATTTTTTTAAAAAAAGTATTGCTTTATCATCCATAATCAATATATTCATTTCCTAGGCTGGTGTGACAAATTAAGCTACCACAGACTTGGTGGGTTAAATAAACAGAAATTTATTCTCTCACAGCTCTGAAGGGCACAACTCTGGAATCAAGATGGCAGAGTTGGTTCCTTCTGGAGGCTGAGAGAGAGAATCTGTTTCATGTTTCTCTCTTACCTGTGGGGTGCCTGCTGGCCATCCTTGGCATTCTTTAGTTTGTAGATGCATAACTCTTTGTGTCTTCTCCTTTTCTGTCTCTTATAAGAACACTTGTCATTGCATTTAGGGCCCACTGAAATTTAGGATGATCTCTTACCAAGATCTTTACACTTTAATTATACCTGCAAAGAACCTGACTGCAAATAAGGTCACATTCTAAGTTTCCAGTTGACATATCTTTTGAGGGGAAATCATTCAACTTACTACACTAAGGAAGTAATAAAATTAAGCTTATTGATGAGACTGAAGAGTTTTTTGTTTGTTTTGCCACTTACTTTGTAATACACAATAATATAAAGTTAATATATGGAAATTGACCTTTTGGAAAAAAGATTAAAACAAATGGATCAAGACAAGAATGAATCCAAGTTTTAAAAAGACTGATTCATCCAGTAAAAAATACAATCTATGCATTTAAATTTTTAAAGATCTCCGAAAGTATCAAGATGGTCAAGTTCATGGTAGAAAATTAGCAATCTATTAGCAATCTATCTAGCAATCTATCTTCAGCTAACAGTATTATAAAAGTAATGGATAAAGTTATTTTGCTAGGGTCCAGTAACTTATAGGAAATTCTCAAGATTTTATCAATCTGAATGAGAATCAGAGAGGTAACACCCACCACACACACACACACAGGCACATACTTATCTGCGGCATGTTGATATTCACCTTTTAATTTTATCCTGAATTTGAAAATGTCATTGTTAAAATTATCTTAAATTCAGGAAAGTTTCTCAGTTATTTTAAGTTACAGAAAACAAAACATATTTAGATAATGCAAAGTAATTTTTCATTCAAATATTTGGAAATAATTATTTTAACATCTTCTTTAAGTAGCTGGTCAAAGAAAGTACAGTCCTAAACTGATTATTTAAACAGAACCCATATATTTATTTGATATATACAATACCAACATGGAATATAGTGAAACAAACAGATGCTGAATAAACAGCATCATGTTGACATTCATTAAATTAGAGAAAACCATTCAATTTTCAAAATTTGCTTCAATTCTCTCTATATAATTTGCTGGCAAAACAAACTTTAATTTTAACAATTTTTTTTAATTAAAATAGTATCACCCTAATGATTACTTCAATGTAAATGACACATTTGTAGCCTCAAATTCTGTCCATTTAACTTCAATATTCTAAAATAATAAGCAGTTAATTTCAACAAATACTGGGAATACAGTAGGACAGTCAATTCATTGATCAGTATTTCAAATTATAGCACAGTATATAAAAATATTTGTAACCATGAATAATCCAATAACTATTCAAAGTAAAATATAAAAAAATGAACTTTCTAAGTACTTTAAGGGAAAATTATTAGAATTCCTGATATTAAACCGTTGAGGAAATATATTTGTTAGGCTTTTGTAAATATTTTAGTTTTCTTTTAGCTTGGCTGTGTTTCATTTTAAAATTATGAAATTAAAAACTTGACAATAATAAAACTCAGGATTTAACTAGGAGTCTGCATGGTTAAGCACTATAAGAGACATAATCTTCCTAAGACCTAAGTTATTTAACAATTAGGCTACAAAGCCCCTATACATTATGTTGATTTGACTGCTTCATAAAGAGAAATATTGGGCTATATGAGTTATTCTGTACTATTTAATAATAAATTATTATTTCTATTTTACCTTTACTTTGAAAATGTTTTACATGTAATATTTTATTGTATTTTGGTTGCATTTTTATGAGACAAATAGAACTTAAAACTCCTCATTGGTGGCCAAAATTTGAGTTTATTTTTAGTTGTGCAAAGAAAAAGAATTCTATGAAGGGAAGACCCTAGAGATCATGGTGAGAGAACATGTATTAAATCTAGTTCTACTCTTAAGTAACCCCACACCTAGAGATAACTAGTCAATTTTTCCATGTTACAATTTCCTTATATAACAAATTAAAATTATAACTAATCTCTTTAATACACAGATCTTTTAAAACTAAATGAAGTGAAGTGTAAAGGAATGCTTTGAAATATATTATACCCACCCAATTGCCTTTGATTATATTTATTACTATAATAATGATGATAAATGCTGTTTTCAGTACAAATAATCAGAAATCATAATTTATTTACAAAACCAAATATGGAAAAATAATATAAACTCGAGGCAGAGAAGGAAAGAACTGAAATGTATAAATATTTGGACAGAAAGGGTCTGATATCAGGAATTCTAATAATTTTCACTTAAAATACATAGAAAGTTTATTTTTTTATATTTTTACTCTACTCTGAATAGTTATTAGATTATTAATGTGTTACAAATATTTCTATATACCCTGCTATAATTTGAAATCCTGATCAATGAATTGATTGACTTCCTCTATTCCCAGTATATGTTCATATTAACTGCTTATTGTTTTAGAATATTAACCTTAAATGGACAGAATTTGAGGCTCCACATAGACCCCAATTTGAAACCTATTTAGCAATCGCCTTCACAAGCCCTCATTCAAATACAGCTTTCTCTGTTAACTCTCAGTTAATAACCAGTCCTAGAGTGTTCTCAGAGAACCTGGTACATATCTTTTCCTGAAGCCTGTTAACTTACACTTATTGCCAATATAGCTGTCTCCTCTCCTAAACTGTGAATAAGTTGAAAGTAGGAATCGTACTTTATCTACCCATTCCTCTTTGCTTCTTTCTTTCTCTCTCCTTCTTTCACTTCCTTGTTCCCTTCCTTCCTCCCTTTCTATCTTGATATACTCAGAAATTAGTATAATGCTTCACTCTGAGCGAGTGGTGCTGAAACTTTAATGTGTTTTAGAAACATCTGGACATCATTTTAACAAGCGCAGATTGCTAGTCCCAGCCTTAGAGTTTCTGATTCAATAGATCTAGAGTTGCATGCCTGTGGTTTATCATATTTCATATGTTTCTAGATAATGTTGATGGCTGCCTATATTAGAATGATGTTTTGACAATTGTTCACTATATACTCCAGCATATAGTGATCAATAAATGTTTGCTGAATAAAAGTGTATACCCCTATACTAGTATGCCCTCCATTTCAATTTTTTCATGGCTCATGGAGATTTTGATCAGTTTGTTAGTCAACATTAATAGCTGCTCTTAACAATTTACTATGAGACCTTGACTTCAATATATCTATCTTTTATGTGTGTTTCATAGCACTCAGTGAAATAGAAAAATAAATTTATGTACAACATCAAAGAAAAATTGTTAAAATTACCCTCAAAACACTATGAATTTCTTGAGAAATAGCCATAAAAGATAATAAATTTAAATTAATAATTTTCACTTTCTTGCTTTCATTTATACGTTTAAATTGTTTCCTTATGAAACTCTAATATCAGCCTGGCAACACCTGCTGTGAGTTTGTTGATTCTTGTTTACTAAGCAAAGCTCTTGATCTTTGCCTTTTCAACAGCTTATTCAGTAAGCAGAGAAAGGAAAATGTGAGTTTTATTAGAGCAGGGCTAATATATTCATTGTTAACAAAGCCAAGAAAATAAGTCACATTTTCAAATTCTTCATTGAAAAGCCAAGTGCTAAACATTTATTTCCATGATTTCTAATATTTATACTTTTGCATATGAGAAGTAACTGTTCGTTGGTGATTATGCATATCCTAATCCTGTGATTGAAATCATGATATTCAACAAGCTTAGAATATCATATGAGATTTGACATTCAAATCCTCATCATAACTTTCAACAGAATTATTAGTTCATTCTAAGAACTATAGAAAGAACTATAGAAAGACACATTTTGGATTTCTAAAACATTTCTAAAAACATTTTTTATGAAAAAGTTACACACTTTTTAAGCATGTTTTTAATTCTTTTCTATAAACTCAATTTTGCATTTTAAGTGAAGTTCCATTGTTTCTTACTCTTTGAGAATAGCTTACTTTCTCATTAAGAGCTGTTTCTTTATTTAAGGCAATGGTTCTGGAATTGTACTATATTAGAATCACCTGTAGGGCTTGTTAAACCCAAATGTTGGGCCCAAGCACCTGTTTTTAATTCAGTAGGTCTGGGCTTGAGCCACATAATTTGCATTTCTAATGAGTTCTCCTATGATGCTGAAGACAATGGCAGAGGACACTTTGAGAAATATTCATGGATTTAAATATAAATGATAGCACTTTAGTTCTTATTACTCATACTTGAACAAATTAATTTATTTCTTAGAAAAAACAAAGGAGAAAATAAAATATAATTTGTTTCTTTCCAACTATTTTTAAGTTCATAATGATGCCAAAAACAATTTTGAATTGAAATTATAATTTGTGAGTTTCAAGTTTATTAGTCATGATTCTGCAATTGTTTAGCTTTTCAGATGAAGGAGAAACTTTGCATCTACAAAAATAACATTATATTCTAGTAGCATAATAGCAGCAAATGTGGTTATATAAGAATAGTTTACTTTCAGGAGATTTGACTAAATTTATCCATCTACACTTCAAAAACAGATTAAATATATATACATGTGTGTATATATTATATGTATATATATATATATTTCTATCCAATGATAGGTTGGTCATAAAAAAATTAAACTTAAAAAATAAACACTTTTAAAAAAATATATAATTCAAAATCTGATGGAACATTTTTTATGACAAATCTGTCATTACTATATTCCGTTTAACTTAAAAGAGATAGGGAAAAATAAAAAATGCTAGTTTTGGGTCTTAGAAAATGTTCCAATTGAAGAAGCTTGCAGGAAGTCCACTCCTGTACAGAACAGTATTTCAAAGCATGGCCAATAACAACATCCACGCTTCTACCATCCTAGAGTTCCACCAATAGGCAGAGACTACGGGATTCCTCACATGGGAATATTTTAACTACAAAGTAGAAAGCTATAATCTTAGATGTAGCTGAAGCAAGATGATGTGATTTAAGCCCCTCACAATTGGGCTAGAATGATTCAGAGAGTCAGTCCTAAAGATATGGAAAGACAAATAATAAATAAAAACATAATTACAGGGAGACATTTATTACTCCTGGGGAACCAATAAGGGTTTGGTTCTAGAATCAAAGGAAAGTTTCTCCAGTAAAAATGGTCCTAAATTCAAAGTTTTATAGTTAAAAATATACCTATTAGTGTCATTTTTTTTCCCACGAAAATCAGTATTAGCCTTAGAAAACTGGGTAAGATGTTCAGTGAAAGACAACTGAATTCAGTTGTTACAATATGAGGACTTCAGGGTCTGAAAACCAACTGGAACCTCTAGAGCAGCACTTTAATATTTCAAATTATTTACTCTCTCACTACTAGGCAATTTTTACAACTAATTTTTCAAGCCAAGAAGCTTAAGATCAAAATTTTTTCAAGTGAGGGGACTCTACATGCTACCCCAAAACATGGCATCTTTTTTATATTGAGTATTTTAAGCTGAAAGAAACTAAGAACATAACAGAAGCATGGAAGGTCTTTCCAACTTTCTCCCACTTTCTTCCCTGAGGCAGGGCTTAAAACAGAGAAGCAATCACCTGACCTTCTCCTCCCCTAATGTAAGCCATAAAACCTAGAAAGAATTCTCTGACCTTCCTCTAAATGTGAGAAGTGCCCATCCTATACTAAGAAGGAAAAAATGTTTTTTTCTCTGAAGACACAAGGATATAGAAGATTCTGAACAAACAGAGGTTTCTAAGATTCTCCCAGTTTATTACCATTAGATAATCCCCCTTTTGTCCAATCTTACTTCTCTACAACTATTCGCTTCTTCATTAAACTTAGTTAAAACACACAGATCTTCATGTTCCTTTGGATCTTCATTTCCTTAAGAAGATTACTATGTCACATGACGCTTATTAAAAACATTTGTATGTTTTTCTCCCGTTAATCTGTCTTTGTGAGTTTTATTTTCACACCCTGCCAGTGACACTAATAGAGTTGAGGAATACCTTCCTCCTCTACACTAGCAATGAAGGAAAATTGAAAATTATTGTAAAACCAAATATTTGTACCATTTTGAAGAAGTTACTAGTGGCTTTTCTGTTTAAGGAAAAGAAAAAAAGATATAAATCTTTAAGAAAAATAGTAGATTACCATATTTAAATATCATGTTTAAATATTGATTTATCAATATTTAACTAATTGGTTATCTACCTATATCTTTGGCTTTGAGATACCACTTGAGACTGAAAGCCTAATTCCTATTTTCTCATAGGACTATTGGTGAATAATAAAAAGCATAAAAAATAGAGTTTCTTTCTATTTGTATATTTATTTATTTTTTTTATTTCATCATATAATGGGAGTACAAATATTGTTAGGGTTACATACATTGCCCCTACCACTCCACCCCCCACCCCGCCACATGCCAGAGCTTCAAGTGAGTCCAATCCCCAGGTGGCGCCCACGGCACACATTATGTAACTCTACACTTCAGTCTCATATTTTTATATTTAAACAAATACTGTTTAGTAGTATAGATATAGAAATTTTAATGACTTGAACATAAAATAATGCTTCTTATTAATATTTAT
>CAUYPO010125841.1:0-13709 GCA_963574435.1 Cheirogaleus major | reverse complement strand
AATTCACAATTGCAAAGATGTGGAAACAATACAAGTGCCCATCAATATATGAGTGGATTAATAAAATGTGGTATATGTATAACATGGAGTACTATTCAGCTATGAGAAACAGCAGTGATATAGCACCTCTTGTATTTTCCTAGATAGAGCTGGAACCCATTCTACTAATTAAAGTATCCCAAGAATGGAAAAATAAGCACCACATGTACTAACCAGCAAATTGGTTTCACTGATCAACACCTAAGTGCACATATAGGAATAACATTGATCAGATGTTGGGCAGATGGGAGGGGGAGGAGGGGATGGGTATATACATACATAATGAGTGCAATGCGAAATGCACACCATCTGGGGGATAGACAGGCTTGAAGCTCTGACTCGGGGGGGAATGTGAGGGGCAAGGGCAACATATGTAACCTAAACATTTGTACTCCCATAATATGCTGAAATAAAAAAATATATAGTATAACAATTATCTACATAGTATTTACATGTTAGGTATCATAAGTAATCTAGAGATGATTTAAAGTATATGTCAGTTTATATCAGGGACTTGGGCATCCTTGAACTTTGGTATCTGTGGAGTTCCTGGAACCAATCCCCTTTGGATACTGAGGGATGACTGTACAGTCATCCTCATGAAATGGTCTTTCCATGTGTTAATTTCACTTTTTAAAAAAAGCATTGTTTCCCCTCAAACAAACTCTCAGTTCTCCTGTGACTTGGCACCAATGGTGTTCTGAACAATTGAGGTGAAAAGTGAAGCACTGAGGTGCAATTTGTTTTCTGAGAAGAGATTCAGTAGCTACTCTAACAGTTGGAACAAATAAGTCTTACATGTGAGAGCCAAGGTCAGGAACCAGCAAGGGTGGATAAGTGGGCAGAGTACAGAGACTTTGGATTGGCAGTCCACTTCCATTCCAGGGGTGACTACTCTGGCACAGGGATGCTTTATAAAAGGCCCTCTGGCATCTCTGTCTTACAAGTCTGGACCAGTGTCTGAAAGAGAAACACAAAGATTTTTTTCCTAGCTGATAAATCCAATTTAAGTAAACAAATAAACATACACACACACACACACACACACACACAAAACTCACACACAATATGGTCCTTGCTAAATTTCATTTCACACCTGATGTATTGAACTTGGCTTTGGATACAAGCTGTTGTTTGGGAAATCACTCTTTCATAGTGGTTTGAACTTGGACTATGGAGTCAGAGAATTGGATACGAATAAACAGCCTCTCTTCTTATTAGCTGAATGACCTTGGGTAGTCCATTACTCTCGATGAATCTCAATTTCCTCCGTGTAGAAATGTGGGGTGGGGTGATCCTGGTCCCTATCTCGTAGCATTGTTGAAAACAGTCAATGATATTGATGCCTGCTGTGCCCTTATCACAGCGCTTGGAACATGGGCACGTAGTCATGCTCTAGGAATATAAATTAGTTATTTTAATAATTAATATTTGGTAACCTAGATGTGCAGCTTAATTATTTATTCATTCATTTAAATAAGCTCATAATCTGACCCAAAGGTGATGACAAAAGTAGCAGGCATTTAGTAATCACCTGCCATGGCCAGACACTCTTTAAAACACTTCATGTAGGAAGTAATGAAGGCTCAGGGAGCTGGAGTAACTTGCCAGGTCATCTTACTAGTCAGCAGAAGAACCTGCATTTGAACCCAAGTGGTTTGAGCTCAGAGCCTGACTAACAAGACTTATCCCATGACCTGTACGAGCACAGAAGGGCCAGCAGGTTCACTTCTGCTCCTGATTTCCACAAGTCTTTAAGGATAGTGTGGTGCCATGGGCATTCTTCTTAAGATTAAATAACAGTCACTAATATCTGGGAGATGCTAGCCAAGAAAAGTCTTGGCTTCTGATAGACTCTGGGAGGAAAAGTGGAGGAAAAGAGTTAATTCTTTAGCCAGGTGAGCTTCAGGTAAGTCTTTTAGACATCTCTCCACAACTGTGGTCAGGGGCAATCCCCATGACTTCTAGTGATTGCTTAGGAATGATTCACCTTGGCATTGTCTTCCAGACACAGAGTGAATACCAGAGTGCTCACCTTTACTGGGTAGTCATTTTCATGTGTATAAGCAAGAATGATAGTGCCTTCCAGGACACAGGAAAATACAGGTGCTGGGCTCAGAGCAAGCTACCTTAAGGAAGAGGGTGATAATGTTGGGAAGTGAGGGGAACATTTGAAAAAATCCAGGAAAAGTAGGAATCAGGAAAAATAGGTAATACTGAATATCCTAGATATCGTAGAACAAAGTTATCATGAACACCCAAGAAAGAATAAATTATGGAAGAGGTTAAGAATTCAGTTCCACAAAAAAGCATGAATAACGAAAGTAATCTTAAGCAAAAAGGACAAATCTGGAGGCATTATATTACCTGACTTCAAATTATACTGCAGCGCTATAGGAACCAAAACAGCATGGTATTGGCTGGTATAAAGGTAGAGACATAAACCAATGGAACAGAATATAGATCCCAGAAATAAAACCATATAGCTATGATCAACTGATTTTTTTACAAAGCAGACAAAAACATACACCGGGGAAAGGATGCCCTATTCAATAAACAGTGCTAGGAAAATTGGATAGCCACATGCAGAAGAATGAAACAGAATCCCCATCTCTCGCCATATACAAAACATTAACTCAAGATTGATTAAAAACCTAAATGTAAGACCTGAAAAAGATTGATTAAAAACCTAAATGTAAGACCTGAAACCATAAAAATTCCAGGAGAAACCATAGAAAAAACTCTTCTAGACATTGGCCTACGCAAAGAATTCATGAATAAGACTCCAAAGGCAAATACAGCAACAACAAAAGGAAATAAATGAAACTTAATTAAATTAAAAAGTTTCTGTCCAGCAAAGGAAATAATCAACAGAGTAAACAGACAACCTACAGAATGAAAGAAAATGTTCACAAACTATACATCTGACAAAGGGCTAAGCTCCAGAATCTACAAAGAACTCAAACAAATCAGAAAGAAAAAATAAACAACCTTGTTAAAAAGTAGGCAAAAGACATAAACAAAATTTTTTCAAAAGAAGATAGACAAATGGCCAACAGACATATGAAAAAATGCTCAACATCACTAATCATCAGGAAAATGCAAATTAAAACCATCATGAGATACCACTTTACCCCTATCAGAAAGGCCATTACTAAAAAAAAAAAAAAAAAAAAGAAGCTGGCATGGATGCAGAGAGAAAGGAACACTTATACACTGCTGGTAGGACTGTAAATTAGTAAAACCTCTGTGGAAAACAGTGTGGAGATTCCTCAAAGAACTAAAAGTAGACCTACCATTTGATCCAGCAATCCCACTACTGGGTATATACCCATAGGAAGAAAAGTCATTTTATCAAAAAGACACCTGCACTCAAATGTTTATTGCAGCACAGTTCACAAGTGCAAAGATGTGGAATCAACCTAAGTGCCCATCAATTCATGAGTGGATTAAGAAAATGTGATACACACACACACACACACACACACACACACACACCATGGAGTACTACTCAGCCATAAAAAGGATTGAAATAATGCCATTTGCAGCAAATTGGATGGAACTGGAGACCATTATCCTAAATAAAGTATCTCAGGAATGGAAAAGCAAACACCATGTGTTCTCACTAATAAGTGGGAGATAAATGATGGGTACACACAGGCACAAAGAGATGTCAAGGTCATTGGAAACCAAGAAGGGGGGAGGGTGGAGGTGAGGGATAAAAACTTACCTATTGGGTACCATGCACACTATTCTGGTGATGGACACACTAAAAGCCCTGACTTCAGCATTATACAATTCATTCATGTAACAAGAGCACTTGTACCCCCTAATATTTTGAAATAAAAATTATATATATATATAAAAAGAATTCAGTTCCAAAACCTGGAAAGAGAAGTGAACATAATAATTAAAATTCCAGATCTGTGATGAGACCTCTAGCAGGAAAAGCCAAGGATGTGATGGCTAGTTGGGCTCAATGACCTTAAATGTCCTTCCCAACTCAGATTCTATGATTCTACCAAGGCTTCACATCAAATAAGCTACCAGAATTTCCTTTGCTCAACATGGCAGCTGCTGCATTTGACCTGGAGATACTCTACTTCTGAATACTTTCCAAACCAGCTGGGTTTGGCTCCCCTTGCAGTCCTGATTGCTTGAGGAATTCTTTTCTTCCTGTCCTCCAACTCCTCCATGCCTCCTCCTACCTTTTCCCCTTCCTTCTCCTCCTCCCTCTTTCCTGCTCTCCTTCTTCTTTCCCTTCCTCCCTCTTCCTGCTTCTTTTCTTCTACATTTTCTGCTTGGATTTCTGGCTACTGGAGTAATTTCATTCCAATAGGATACAGAGTATCACTTTCACACTCAACAGTTGGCCGTGCACCGGAGAACCGGAGTAAAGACAAGGATCTTCTGCTGAAGGAGGCTAAATTAAACAAATTTTCTTTTTTTGTTGTCATACTTTGAGTTTAAAGCTAACAGTTTTATTTTCATAAAACAAACAAAAAAATAAAGTGAGTTGCTTATGTATGCGATGTCATCAAGCTGTCCTCGGGGTTAAGAGAAACAGAGTGTAATTTAGTTCAAGCTCATGTTTTGATTCCATAGTGGGGCGGCTGCAGATTTTCACTGCACAATAACAACATTTCAGCCTTGGCTTGTGAACCCTGGTGGGTGCTGTGGCTATGAATATTATTTCCATTGGATTATATTGTGTAGAGGCCTGGATTATGTTAACATTTTTAAAATCTTATCTCAGCTCTCACATTTTAACTACTGGAAAGAGTTTAATGAAAAAGACAAGGTTATGTAGACTAATGAACTGCATTAAAATGAACTGTCCCTTCTCCTTGGTCGGTTATATTGCAGATTTGGAGAGTCGGTGACTCTGCCCATTTGTTTCAAATTTGCATTCATTCATGCCACTCCCGATCCTATTATCACTGCCAGGAGAGATTTAGAGATAATGGAACATTAAAAATAAAAGCAACAGTCCGAATGAAATGAATGAGGGGAGCACACAGGAGGCAACCTAAGGCCTGAAGCCAAAGGATAAGTCAGACAATGGAGCATTGTTTTGTTTTGTTTTTCAATTCAACACAAGCAAATGCCACAATGGCCTTTTTCATGACTTTTGGTTCTTTTTGGCCTAAGTGCATTTTTGACACTTGCTTAAAAAATAAGATAAATTCAACCACTTTGTTTATTTTCATATTCCTCACTTTAGCTGAAAAAATGGTGGGATTAGAAAATAAGGAGAGAGGTAGCTCTGTCGGTGCGCAGATGAGGAGTGTAAACAAGAGATGGGGACCAGATGGGGACTGCAGCCCCAGTGGGTCAGGGGAAGGGGAGAGGGGTGTGGAGCCACTGAGGAAGCCATAGTCCCACTGTGGGAAGGGCCCTGGTCTGGGCTCCCCCAGCAGCCCAGGCAACTGGCAGCGGAAGGCCCATTCTCTACCAAAATGCTCCTTGGGTTTCTTACCCACAGTAGAAGTTCCATAAATGCCAGCTGGACTCAAATAAACGAAATGAGCCCGGTCTAAAGGCTGTGAGTTGAAGAACAAGAACGAGGAAAAACATACATTGCGTGCAATAGACAGTGAAAAATAACAGTAAGAGATAAACAGTGAGGGACAAAAAGAAAGAGACGTCCTTTACACAAAGTCTAGTGGTGTGGGTCTTTCCTTCTAGAATAGGTAAAGTGCCCCTGCCATGGGCTCTGACGGCATTGTGCACGTCCTTCTCCACAGGATACAGCAAACTGGATTGTAATCACGTGCTTGTCTTTCTTCCCTGTTGGACTTGAAGTCTGAGCAGAGGGAGCATGTGTCCATTTTCCTCACTATTTTATCAACAGAATCTGGCTTATCCTAGTTGCTCAATATATATATTATGTTGAATGAAGATAAAAGTTAAAGGAAGAGCCTCGTGAAGAAATAGGGGAATTTAAAAAAAATGACTAAAGGCATGAGAAGATGTTAAGTCATTCTGAATGAAGAAATTTAACTTGAAATTAAAAAAAAAATAAAAGCTCTTTAGTGAAAACGAGAAAAGAATGTTATGACAGTAAAGATGTGTGGTATAATCTCCTGGAATTTAGTTTCTTTATTATAAAATGGAGTCAATAATAACTACTTCACAGATTTGTTTTGTGAGGATTAAAGGGGACTATATATAAAGTGTTTGGCATTTCTTGGCCTTTAACATTAATTAAGACTGCGAGGTTGAAAGTGACAGAGCCCAGTTTGAACTTATTTATGGAGGGAAAAGGGAGGGTGGTTGCTTAACCGGCTTGTGTGACCGAGTCACCAGGAGAGAGGAGGAGGCCTCAGGGACCCTCTGGTCTCCTCAGTTTGGTGTATTCATCGTCTCTAACCCCATCTGTCTCCACAGACCTGCCACCGTGGCCACCTGCAGTTCCAGACGCATGTCTCGACAGTTTCACAGGTAGAGAGGAAAAGGGAGCTTCTCTCCCCTGGCCCCAATTCAACAAAACGGTCTTTGAGGACTCCCATTTGAATCGTGTCCTCACCTCTATGCTCCTGGCTGTGGTCAGGGACAGGGCATACCATGGACGCCCTACTCTGGGTCACACGCTCACTTTTCAAAAAAGGGCAGAGGCACCGAGGCAATCATCATACGACAGGCAGTCACCCTAATTTGTGTCTGTGCTATTCAATAAATGGAAGCTGCGAATGATAGCAGCAACAGTAAAATGCAGTGAAGAAAGCAAAGGAAAGGAAATGAATGACTCTTCTTCACTATTTCCACTCCATACATGGTTTTGTAACATGGCGCCTGCCACTGGCTTTGTGCCTATATCCCTACTCTGTATCTGATAGATTAAAGAATTAAGAAAACTAACATTACACTTGGTAAGGTTCAGTGTCCACATCTGGCTGGCCTGCCGGCCACTCTCAGGGTGATTGGCACCTTGAAGCTGCCTGTCCTTTTCTCCTCACGTTTGAATAATTAAACATGAAGTTCCGCAGGAGGCACCACACACAGCTCCTACTTTCTTTTATGTACCTCACATTAAACACAGAGTGCTGTGTTTCCATTAAGTGTTTACTGAGTGCTTTTTAATAATAAATGAACACACAGATGAGTAACATCATCTAACATCCACCATGTTGCAAAATGAAACACTTGTGTCAAAATGTTTTCTGTGAAAGTAACTCACGGAAAATAATTGAAAAATTTGCCTCAGAAAATGTGTCTCCTAAGCTAGTTAAAAATACTGGCTGCCTAAGATGTACAGGTCTGTATGTTTGGCAACCTCCTGAAGAAATAGATTTGGCCTGTGAGAAGGTTCCAATTAAACGACTTCTTTATTGTTTCTAAAGTAAGCTATTTTAATATTTCTCAGTAAAAGATTAATTTATCCCCTTGTATGTCAACTCTGAGCTCTTTTTGCTAATCCTACATGTAAAATCTAGTCTGAAAAGGCAGCATAGAAATCCAAAGAATGCATTTACAAAAGAGCTCGTCAACAAGGGAACATTAACACAGTACCCTTGAATAGCTGAGTTCCAGGGGGCCACAAGCGAAAGAATGAATTGATTCATGTGCAATCAATCCTGAAATGTTTCCTGAACGAGGTGAGTTTTGAGTCATATTTTAAAGGAAGTTAGAGCTGTGGATTGAAGTTAGGAGTAGGGGCAGGAAACTGGGAAAAGGAATTATCTAGTCACAAACATGAATTTTAAAGCCAGACAGGTTGATCTCTTTTTCTCTGTCCTTAGAAAAATATATTACTCTAAGATTAATGAGGGCAAGGCAGTGGGAGTGTGAGAGATAGGATGGGGAAAACTGGGCGGGAAGTTGCTTCGGTGAGCGGCCTCCTGTCTCTAGGCTGTGTCCAGAAGCAGGATGGATGTGGGAGGGTAGCACCCAGAGAGGGGTGTGAGAATCCAGGGCCAGAGTACCTGGGATCTGAACACTTGGAGAGTGCTGACAGGCTGCAGAAACTTGCAGTCTCTTAGAGTAGCAGAGAGTCCCTGGGGTAGCCAGGGTCAGATATCAGAGTAGCTGGGAGAGGCAACAAAATATACAAGCCTCAATCCGAATTTACCAAAGTGATTAGAGTGAAAAAGAAATGAGAGAGAGAGAGATAGTCGACTGGTCAGGATAGGTTACACCTCAATAACAAACAATTCCTACTCTCTTTGGTTAAACAATGAAAGTTTGCTTCTTGCCAATACTCCTTGTCCATTGCATGTCAGTGTCCTAGTCACTGGGGGACCCAGCTGATGGGTGCGCCATCTCGATACATGTTGTCACCATTGACAATGCACAACAAAGGGAACTTAGAGAATCCCATACACTGGTTCTTACAGCTTCCTCCAGGAAATGACACACATCTCTCCTACTCACATTTCACTGACCGGAACAAATCTCATGGCCATGCCTAGCTTAAAAGAGGGTGAGGAAGTTCAAGACTATCATGTCCCAGAGTAACAGGGACCAGAAATTTTGTGAATGGCCCGAAGGCTTATTACAGGAAGGAATGGTGAGTGCACAGCTCTGGAGGGGTTTCTGTGGCAACCTGGTGCTTGTCGGTGGCTCACTGTAAAAAGGATGCTCATGACTATTTCAAGGACTTCATACTCCCAGCACAGTTTCTGACTGCTCCTTTACTTGAATTTCTTAATTAGACACACTTCAAATGCTCAAGCTTAACACCCTAGATTTTTAAACTTGAAGTTAATCTTCATCTGAACAAATGTCAATATCTGTGCATAAAGAGGCTATAATAAGGGAAGAAGGCCTGTATTGTGTTCTGTGATGAGTCATCTTCTACACTGAAAGAAGGGCCTTGTTACAATAGAATATTCTTGGGCAGAGTGAGAGGCTGGCATGGTTAAGTAAAGGTTTGCCAAGGGAATTCCCGGAAGAGGAGCACCGTGGCTTGGCATTATGTAGAGCAGGTCCACAGCCAAGGGCGCACAGAGCTCCAGGGGAGCTGCCACACGCAGCAGCCTGCTGGGGAGAGTGGAGCACCCCCAGGGGAGTGGTGTGGGGAGTTTGAGCATATATGTGTCTCTCTCAGGCTCTCTGTTTTGGTGGTAAGGCCCTTGGGACAGTGAAGATCTGGCCCCTGTATGATGATATGCTCCAAGATTAATGAAGTAACATGTCCTTTAGAGATTAAAATATAACACTGAAATGTAATGGTTTAGAGTGGTCATATGCAATAGTTACTTGAAAGAGGCTAAATCTCAGGTCACCAAGACCTCTATGTAACTTACTCATCTATCTGTACGGAGTACCTGCTACGGCGCAGGTACTCCTGTGGGCACTTGAGACGTACTGATAGACAAGAGAGGTGTGGCACATGCTGTGATGCTCCCCAGATCCCCCAAAGGAATGATGCTGCTGGGGTGCTGCTGGCAGGTGGTCTTCAGCTGTCTACCCTCTTGGGGATCACTTGAGCTGCAGAGAGTTGCTTCCCCCAAGATCATGCTGCCTTTAGAGAGCATCCCACATCCAGCGACTGGCCAGCGGAGGGTACAGGGCCCAGCCCTGTATGTCCTGACTTGGGACACTCTGCAGGGATTCCCACCTTCAGAACTCCCTGGAGAGTTGGCTGAGGTTTCTGTTGAGCCGACCATGGCGTGGCTTCACCTCCTGTCTAGTCCTACTCCTGACCTTCCCATCCCACCCAAGGTGTGGTTCCTGGGGGTCCTTCCCGGTGAATCTTGATACTCATCTCAGAGAATCTGCTTCCTGGGGAACACAACCTGCCACAAACAAAGCCCCTTCTCAAGGATCTTACAAACTAAAGGGGAAGGCAAACACCAACCAAGTAAATAAACAAGCAAATGCCAGATTGTGATACGTGTTATAAGGAAAAGGAAAGGGGGTAACAGGATGGTGTCCAGGGTAAGACAGCATTGGGTATGGTGATCTGGGAGGGCTTTGAACAGTTAATGAAAATATAGAGGACAGCATCCCAGACAGAGGGGACAAACATAAGGGTCCCAAGATGGAAATAGGTCTGATAGGTGTGGGAAAGAGAGAGAAGTGCCCCATGGCTAGAGCGGTGTGCACAGGGGAAATCAACCTGGGTTCAGTGAGGTAGGTGGGGACAACCCACGGAGGCCACTGCTGGCCCTGGCAAGCACTTTGGATTTTATTTTAAGGACGAGGAGATAGGGAACTCCTAGTCCATATAAGGATTTTCTGTGATTTAGAAAAAGGCACTTTTTTCTTAAGGAAAAAAGCAGAAAAAGGTAATGACTAGTTTAGTGCATGATTTGACAAACCATTCCCAGCATCCCTGCTGGGAAGGGTAGGAGTGCAGAGGGCTGACCGCCCAGCAGAGAATATAGGCAGGAGAGGAGAGGGAGTGAGGAGATACAAGAGGATTAGCTCTGGGGTTCGATCGGCAGACCCAGCCTAGTTCACCCAAATGGTGATCCCATAATGCAAACTGCTGTTTAAGTCAAGGGCCAGACATGCACATCCTATAGGAATTAGGCAAAGCTGCTGCTTGACTCAGCGGTCCTGACCTGCTCACTTGTCACCCTGCGACATGGGTGCACACACATTAATAGCGTGTTCGTGACTTCCACATACCCCACCCCAACCTGTACATGCGACAGGTTGTGTAGCACAGCTGGAGCATCTGTGTTGCCTTAGATGGTTAGTTGCATGTCGCTAATAACATGCTGTATGTCTTGTATCAGACGGAAATTGTGCTCAGCTGCCCGTGTGGAGATCCAGCGGAAGTTTCTTAAACCCGACAGAGACTTGTTTCTCTCTCACATAAGAGAATCCAGATGTGAGGAGGAGAAAGATAGAAGCAACTCGGACCCCAGATGATTACAGATCCACCATAGCTACCCTGGAGTCCCTACATTTGGCAAGAAAGAGACAGGAGAAAAAAGGGGACTGTCTCACGTGGTTTTTGACCTTCTAAGGGGCATTTCCACAAGTTCTACCGACAACTTCTGCTCAAATTGATTATCTGTATTGATTCTGCTCAATACAGATAGATGAGTAAGTTACATAGAGGTCTTGGTGAACTGAGATTTAGCCTCTTTCAAGTAACTATTGCATATGACCACTCTAAACCATTACATTTCAGTGTTATATTTTAATCTCTAAAGGACATGTTACTTCATTAATCTTGGAGCAACAATTTAGAGGGCATACTAGGCCCTCTGTCCTAGTATGAATACATCACTACTTATAATTGAATTAATAATCAAAATTTCTACTTTTGACTATGTGAATATTGTTTACTCCAGCTCCAAGAAATGAACCATTTCTTTTCTTATAAAGCTTTTGGTTTTTCCCAGAGTTTTGAATAGCCTTTCTGAGTACTATTTGCCATTACTGTAGTTTCGGCCTCCCCGCTCCCTCTGAGTCTCCATCTTATCAGGAATGCTCTCTTTTTCCTTCCTCACAAAAGCCTTTCTCCTGGGACCTGCTGTTGGTCAGCCTCACCCTCCATGGCTGCTCTCGGAGTCCACTGTGCAACTGTCGTCCTCAGACTGGCCGTTACCACTCTTGTGGGTTGGAGGCCTTGTTTCCTGAGTTCCATGTCTTTTTTCTCCATTTATTGGAAATTCATTTTGCTGGAACTTTCCTGCTTGATTATTCAGAGACCAGCAGCCAAAGAACTGCTGGCGTAGGCACGAGACATACAGAGATGAGTGAAACACAATCCCTGCCCTGAGGGTTTCACAGCCTAGTGATGGGGACAGACATGTAGAAAGATAAGTAATAATAGTGCACGCACATGCTCTAGTAGCTAAAGTGCGAGGTGGCACGTGAGCAGGAGAATGAAATCTATTCATGGGATCAAGGGAAGCTTCACAGTAAAGGTGACACCTGGTTGTGCTTAGTGGGAGAAGGGGATTCCAGGTGGAGGTGACAGCGTAGACAAACACATGGAGGCACGAATGAGAAAGCCAGTTAGGGAAGCGGTGAATTTTGTGATGCCAAAGCATAGAATATATGGCAGAGATTAAGGCCAGAGGACACAGAATTTAGTATGCTGTCCGAGTTCAAACAACCCATGTATAAACTAATGAGCTTGTCTTATTTGCAAGCTGTGGGTGTCCTGAGCAAGTCTGTAAATGTAGACAAGGCATTTAAAAACCCAAACACTTCTGTTCAGAAAATAATAAGGTCTCTTTAATTCTGATTATTGGTTTTTCAGTTCCGACTCAGACAGCTGAAGCGCTTCTATCAAGCCTACATATCCCTCAATAACTGATTGCTTGAGTTTTCTCAACAGATAAAGAGTTTTATTAGAATGTAAAAAAGAACAATTGGTTTGATTACTCTAGTATGCAAAATCTGTGGTGTTCCTTTGGTATTATGCAATGTTATGATTCAAAACAATTTAAGATCTCTCTAGCACTCTGAATCTCCCCTTCCTTAAAGTGCTAAAATGTATTTTACTTAGACACACACTTTGCTTCCCCTTCGAAAGACAGAGTGAGCCCAAGTCATGAAGGGTAAAGGCCCTCCCTCCTTTCTCACCTTTCCAGATTATTGGGTTTATTCTATATTTGCCACATTTCTAAGCGCGTCAAAGGGGGCTAGGGCAGACATAACCTCACCTCTTAGACTCCTTCTGGCTCCACATCACAAGTCTCCTGGGTATATTTGCATTATTATTGGTTGAAATTATTTAAAATATCTTTCCTTCATAAATGTATGTGTGTATAGCTTCCTTGTCTCCCTGCAATACCCATTTTATGGGTGGGAAGTAGCCAATTGGACAACTGTTTTAGGGAGAGGCTCATAAACAAAACAAGCCTCAAAAACAAAACAAAACAAGCAAAAAACCAAAAAATCTTCATCCCCATTAATATTAGAACCCAGAATAAGGCACTTCATGCTTACTCTCTTTTCACATTATTTTTGCCTTTATACATCAAGATGTTTCAGTGATTTTGTTATGATAGCTCTTTAGAAAGAAAGAATCAGAGTGGAAAATAGCCAATTGAATGGGTTGAAGGAACTGCAGAAGTTGGGGGTGTGTGTGTGTGTGTATAACACTAATAATATTTTGAAATCTATCCATAAATGTAAAACCTAATTTCTAAGTTTTGTTATGAAAATTTGAAAGTGTTGGGTTCATTCATTTTTCCAACTAATATCAAATGACCACTGGGTTAGATGCTGGGCACTTAATTGCTGGACAAGAGAGCAGGATGAACAAGGAGGCCCTGTGCCTCAAGGAACTTGCTAGTGCCCAGTGGCCCCATGAAGGAGGAATCCTTCCACGGGAGGCTCCATGGTGGCATGATGTGATCAGTGCCTGGGAGAGCTTGCACACCCCACCATGAGCCTCACATTTCAAACTGAATTTCCAGCTGGAAAACTACATCTTCTGTCAAATGCAACAATTCCACCTTTATAAAATACCTTAGATTGGAAAGAAAATAGACTTTTTGGTCATTACTCAATTGCAGGTGGTTTTCTTTGAGTCAACCTACACTATTATGGTTTTCCATGGTGTAAAAATCCCAGCATTCCCACTAAGGACTCTCATTGCTTCTAGAAAGGAGTGTCGGCCGGGCGCGGTGGCTCACGCCTGTAATCCTAGCTCTCTGGGAGGCCGAGGCGGGCGGATTGCTCGAGCTCAGGAGTTCGAAACCAGCCTGAGCAAGAGCGAGACCCCGTCTCTACTATAAATAGAAAGCAATTAA
>CAUYPO010125839.1:0-21492 GCA_963574435.1 Cheirogaleus major | reverse complement strand
TTTCCACAGAGGCTGAACTAGTTTGCAGTCCCACCAGCAGTGTAGGAGTGTTCCTATCTCTCTGCATCCACGCCAACATTTATTGTTTGGGGACTTTTTGATAAAGGCCATTCTTACTGGAGATAAGTGATATCTCATTGCAGTTTTAACTGACTATATTTGGAGATAAGTTATTTAAAGAGGTAATTAAGTTAAAGTGGGCCCTAATCCAACATGAGAAGAGGAAATCTAGACATAGACATTCATAGAGGAAAGGCCATGTGAAGCTACAGGGAGAAGACAACTGTCTGCAAGCCAGGGAGAAAGACCTCATAAGCAAACAGCCCTATCAACACCTTGATCTCAGACTTCTGACCTCTAGATTTGTGAGAAAATAAATATCTATTGTTCAAGTCACCCAGTCTTTGTTACGGTACTTTGCTACGGCATCTCTAGCAAACTAATATATCCTCTATTCTAGTTTGCTGAAGAGATTTTATCATGAACTGGTGTTGGATTTTATCAGCGATTGTTCTATACCTATTGATATGATCATCTGATTTTTCCTCTTTAGCCTTAACATGAACCAATGTGATGTATTACATTGGTTAGTTTTTGAATGTTAAATAAGCCTTGTATACCTGAAATAAATCCCACTTGGTCATGGTATATAATTTTTCTATACATTTTTAGACTCAATATTTTGTTGGGGATTTTTTTGCATCTATGTTCATGAGAGATATTAGTCTATAGTTTTCCTGTCTTGTAATGATTGTGTCTGATTTTGATAATAGGTTATACATTTGACTTATATGATAGGTTTTATATTTGACTCATATAATAGGTTATGAAGTGTTATCTCTGCTCCAATATTGTAGAGAATTGGTATTTCTTCCTTAAATGTTTGGTAGAACTCACAGTGAATGCATCTGGGTCTGGTGCTTTCTGCTTTGGAAAGTTATTAGTTATTGATTCAAGTTCTTTAATAGATAGAGGCCTGTTCAGGCTCTCTATTTCTTCTAGTGTGAGTTTGGCAGACTGTGCCTTTAAAGGAATTGGTCCACTTTATCTAGGCTTTCAAATTTGTAAGCATAGAGTTGCTTATAATAGATTTTTATTATCCTTTTAACATATATAGAATCAGTAGTGATGGCCTCTCCTTCATTTCTGATATTAGTAATTTGTGTTTTCTATCTCTCTTTTTTTGTTTTTTGTTGTTGTTGATTTTCTCTATTGTTTTCCTGTTTTCAATTTCATTTACAATTAGTCTTCACTTAACAGCATAGATAGGTTCTTGGAAACTGACTTTAAGCAGAACAATGTATAATAAAACCAAGTTTTTCTCATTAACATTATAGAAAAATGGTATTGAATGAAACAACAATATTTGATGACCTGCTGTATTTTTGCTTAAAGTCACAGTTTCCAAGAACCTATCAATAAAGTGAGGACTTACTGTATTTCTGCTCTAATTTTTATTATTTCTTTATTTTTGCTTTCTTTAGATTTAATTTCTTCTTCTTTTTAATTTCCTAAGGTGGAAGCTTAGATTACTGATTTTAGTTCTTTTTTTTTCTTTTTTGACATAGACATTGAGTGGTATAAATTTACCTCTAAACACCATTTTCACAGTGTCCCGCACATTTTGATAGATTGTATTTTCACTTTTATTTTGTATAAAATATTTAAAATTAATTTTGTGACTTCTTCTTTGCCTCACATGCTATTTAGAAGTGTATTTTTAACTTTCCATATATTTTGGGATTTTCCAGCTTTTTCTGTTATCAATTTTGGTTTAATTCCATTGTAGTCTGACAACATACTTTGTATGATTTCTATTCTTTTAAATTTGTGAAAGTAGAATGTGGTCTATCTTGGTGGAACTTCCATGTGTACTTGAGAAGAACGTCTATTCTGCTGTTGTTGGATGTAATAGTCTATGAATGTCAATTAGATGCAGTTGATTGACGGTACTGTTCGGTTCAAGGATGTCCTTACTGATTTGCTGCCTGCTGGGTCTGTCCACTTCTGACAGAGGGTGTGGAAGTCTCCAACCATAATAGTGGATTCATCTATTTCTCATTGACATTCTATAAGTTTTAGCTTCACATATTTTGATGCTCTGTTTTTAGGTATATACACATTAAAGATGTTATGTCTTCTTGTAGAATTGACTCCTCTATCATTATATAATGTTCTTCTTTATACCTGGTGATGTTCCTTGCTGTGAAGTCTACTTTGGTTGAAATTAACCTAGCGACTCCAGCTTTATTTTGATTAATGTTAGCATGATATATCTCTCTCCATCTCTTTACTTTTTAGCTATCTGTGTCTTTATATTTAAAGTAAGTTTCTTGTAATCAACATATAGTTCAGTCTTTTCCTTTTAATTGGTATATTTATACCATTCACATTTAAAGTGATTATTGATAAAGTCTGATTAATAGATACCATATTTACAACCATTTTCTATTTGTTACCTTTGTTCCTTTTTTTGTTTTATTTTTGGTCTTGTTTTGAGTATTTTATAATTTCATTTTTCCCTCTTCTGTCAATTACATCTCTTTTTAAAATATTTTTAGTGGTTGTCCTAGAGTTTGCAGTACACATTTACAACTAACCTAACCCCACTTTTAAATAACACTATGCTGCTTCATGGTAGCACAGGTGCTTAATGACAGAGTATTCCTGACTCCTCCCCCACCTTCCTTTATTATTTTGCTGTTATTTATTTCTCTTTCCATAACCTATAATAGCCCAATACATTGCTGGTATTACTATTTTTAGAAAACTGTAATCTGTTAAATCAGTTAAGAATTTTAAAAATAAAAGGCTTTGTTTTCCCTTCATTTATGTCCTCTCTAACACTCTTCCTTTCTTTATTAGATCTGAGTTTCTGACCTATATATTCTTCCTTCTCTCTAAATAACTTCTTTTAACAGTTCTTACAAGGTAGGTCAATTGAAGACACATTTTCTCAATTTGTTTGTCTGAGAAACTCTTTATTTCTCCTTCACTTTTGAAGGATAATTTCACTGAGTACAGAATTGAGGTTTGTGTGTTTTTTTCTTACAGTTTTTTAAGTACGTCACTCTACAGTCTTCTTGCTTTCATAGTTTCTGAAGAGAAGTCTGATGTAATTTTTATCCTTGCTTTTCTAAAGACTTCCTGGATTGGTGATCTGATGTCTACCATTAATTTTGGAAACTTTGCAGCCATTGTTACTTCAAATACTTCTGTTCTTTCTGTCTTTCTTCTCCTGCTGACATTCCCATTTTGCATATGTCACAATTTTTGTAATTGCTCCATAGTTCTTTATATTTTCTTCCTTTTTTCTCTTTGTTTTCCAGTTTGGGAAGGTTTTATTGGCATATCTTCAAGGTCACGATTCTTCCCTCAGCTGTGTCTAGCCTACTGATGAGCCCATCAAAGACGTTCCTCGTCTCTGTTACGAAGTATTTGATACCTAGTATTTCCTTTTGTGTCTTTCTTAGACTTTCCATCTCTCTACTTACATCACCCAACTCTCTGCATGCTTTATCCATTAGGACCATTAGAAAATTAATTGCAATTATTTTAAATGCCCAGTCTGATAATTCCCCAATCTCTGCCATAGCTGATCCTGGTTCTGGTGGGTTATGTGCCTCTTCATAATATGATTTCTGCCCTTTGCATGCTTGTATTTTTTTCTTAAGAGTGGACATGATGCATCAGGTAAATGGAGCTGAGATAGACCTTCAGTGTGAAGTTTGATGATTACTGGCAAGGAACTGCGCTGTGTTTACTCTTTGATGCACCTATGGTTTCAAAGACTACATTTTTCTCTCATGTCCTTGTTTTTGCCTCTGATGTTGTCATTAGGTTTCCCTGGAGCCTCCTTCTTAGAAAGTACCTGAGTCTCCCTGTTCTTCCAAATGTAATCTCCTCCTGTCATGATACGGGAGCCCCATTGATGTGGTGCTCAGATCTCAGGGGAAGCGTTCTGCAATCCCAAGAGCAGGTCTCAGTCTTGAGGTGAGTCCCTGCCCCTGGACTGCGAGTTTCACAGGTACTTCTCAGCCTTTTTTTTTTTCCCTTCATTTTTCACCCCTCAGGTGAGACAGGAAGCCTAGCATGGGCTATGGTGCTGAGTCAGCTCAGAGAGTTCTGTGTGTTCTTAAAACAGCCCTCCCATCATTGAAACACTTTCTTAGACCACTAAACACAATCCTTCAAAGAATTCTTCTCTCCCTCCATTTTACCCACACCCACCAAAAGGCATTAAAGTCTGAAGTGTGCCCACCAGGTGAGCTCTGACGTGGCACCAACGGGCACATTCCCTGGTTCCTCCCATTGTGCTGAGGGAAGCCATGGGTTTCCAGCCCAAACGCCAGGTGTCAGGAAACTGAAGCTTCATGGGCACCTTCCCTCACTCACCAACGGGGCTGTTCTCTTCAGTACAGGGAGGATGCAGGGCGGCAGATCTCCTGCTAATTCTTCCTGCCTGAATTAAGGAAAGAGCCATGACGTGCAGGCCCAGGAGGGAACACACTTTTCCTTGCAATTAAATGTTTAGCTTGCCTACCATTTAGCTGTATGTGGACCTGTTCCAATGGTCATCCATTCCCATGTTGCTGTGAATGTAGTATTAATGTTAATAATCCATCCCAATACTAGCCTGGTATTGAGAGGTTCAGAAAAGTTACCTACTAAGTTGCTACTGAATTATCGTCTAATAATAAGATCAGATACACTCTATCCCTTACAAATCCACTGTGTGTGTATTACCTCACTGAGCCTCACAAGCCTGCATTATCACAGCCAGGAATGTCGTAAATTTTGCAGATTCCTAAGACACCACAGCCTGGGGGTGAGGAGCTCGCTGAAGGTCACCAACCCATAATAAGTGGCCTAGACATTCAGGCTCTTGAACCCAGACCCCTGCTGTGCAAACAGGGAGAAACTGTGCACAAAGTAAGTGAGGTTCACGTTGGGCTTCATCTAAGGAAATTTACCAGTGGAAGCCCATGTGGGCCTCAGCCGAGCACTTCTTCCTCTCCAGTGCGACCCGATTTGGGGAATTCAATGGATAATCAGGGCAGTCTGTTCCTCCCACTGTGATACGTTTTTGGGGTCAGGGAAGTAGAGAAGCCATTTAGTGCTGTTAAATATCCAGATGGCCCCACGTAACTAGTCACCAACCATTTCTATTTCAAACGTGGGCAAGATATCTTGGCAAAGTACCACCAGCCCTATTGGCAGACAGAGTAAATTATTCCTTGCTATATCAACATTACTCTTTTGTTATTAAAATTCTTATTTTTATTACAGGAAATGGGTAAGTTATTAAAAGCCACTTGCCCATTTCCCATTTACTCTGACTGCATGTGTCCCCAGGGGCCAAGCCAGCCAGGGCCAACTCATCACCTCCACGCGGCAGACACAGCGCCTAGAGCCACAATACTTGTTAAATCAGAAAATTAAAAAGAGAACTTTTAGGTTGGAGAAGATGTTTTAATGTATAACCCGAATATGTTCATCTTTATGCCAATAAAGTCATAAAATATAAGTTCGACTACTATTGTTTTTATTGAAAGTCCTGCATCCTTGAAGACAGCATCTCCCCGGTCTCTGATGTTTTGGGGGATAACTAGGGACTCCCTGCGCCCCACACTGCCAAGCAGTGACAGGGACGGCATGCCCCTTCTCACCCTCACCCCGAGGAGGCCTCGGTTTCCCTGGTCAGTGACAGCCCTGTCCTCTCCATCGCCACCTAAACCGTAACCTGCTAACATTTCACTGCGTGCTACCCGGGCCGTCTGGGAACCCTGCTCTGTGCCTGCCCCTCAGTATCGATGGGTGGGTTAGAGGTGAGGGGCAGAGAAGGGAAGGGAAGTCCTGATCTTAGGAGATGATTGTCTCTAGGTTTCTGCGCGGCTTTCTACGGAGACCTTTGAAGTCAGAGCTGAGACTGTCCATGTGCTCCTGGGAGGTTCAGCGTGAGCACCGTGGCGACCTCACATAATTATGAGGCAGGTAAAGGCAAGAGCTCCAGTTACGCCTTCACTGCTAGACACTCCGGGGGTACAGAACTCAGGCGATCACACATTGGGTAATCCAAAAGAAAATAATGAAGTGAGACACGGGACTGGGAATTCCCACCTGCAGAGCTGCTTTGCACAGGAGGCCTGAGTCCTGACGCACAAATTGCATCACGTTGATCCAAGAATCCCCCAAACTTTCCAGAAAATTTGTGAAATCAACCAGTGCGTCAGTGGGAGGAAGGAGGTTAGTGCCGTGGACACAAATGCACGCCTGCACAGCCCGATCTTGTTCTCATCTTGGAAAAGCCACACGATTCTGACAAACTGGGCTGTCCCGTGGGGGGCCGGTCCATTGCTATATACAAGCACGTCCCAGCATCACCCCCCTCCGCAGACGCCACCCGGCCCTTCAACTCAGGCCTTGAGGACGAAGTGGGAGGATTTCTCCCCTGGGACCCCCCCACTCGACACGCTTCCAGGCCACCACCCCACCCAGCTGTGGACGGCTCTGCACAAACTCATGTCAGAAGCAGCCGAATCAAAGTGCTAAGGTCACAGCTTCACCCAGAGCTGCGTGTTTACATATGCAAGGACCTTGTATGCATGCTTGTGCACGCGTGTGTGTGCATGTGTGCGCCTGGGTGGTCACACGTGTGTGCCTGCATATGTGAGTGTGCATGTATTCGACTCATTTCCACGGCAACGCTAAAATGTCAATACTCTGGTTGTGCTTAACCACAGGTGCATGGGGGGGGGGAGCAGCATCCTGGTGGGATCTGAACCCGGGCCTCCTGCCGCCCAGGCTGCGCCCGCCCCGCTGCGCCCGCCCCGCTGCACCCGCCCCGCTGCACGCGCCGCACCGATGCGGGGCTGGCTCACGGCTCTGCCTGAGCATTTTTGCCTTCCTCGGCCCCTGCCTCCGTAAGAAGATGACAACTATATTTTATGACCTCATTGTTATTAGCATATATTATTAAATATACTGATATTATCGGCTTAAATATTTTATTCAAACTAAAACTTCATCTTTGGACTTGGCCCCTGGACACAAGCGTGTTAAGGAACACTGATCATCTATGTAAAAACGACAGCGACAGCCTCACGCAGCACAGCCTGAGCCTAAACCACCATCTAGCTTGGGGGGAAAAAATCAGAAATCAGTGCGGTGCGGGCCCTTGTGTGGACCCTGCGTGTCCGGCTCCCCAGCCCCCAGCGACTCTGCGGCGCCCACCTTGCGCGCCCAGCTGCTGGCGCCCGCGCCCGACAGACTCCCCCTCCTCTGGACCCCGACCTGCTCCCCGAGGGACAAGGAGGAAACTGGGCGAGTTCCACGTGGTCCTAATTACTGAAACCAGGGGCGAACCCTCCGCGGGCACCGCCGGCCTGAACAAGGCTGCGCAGGCCCAGCGGGCAGCCCGGGCGCGCGGTCCGGACTCGCCCCACGCCCGCCAGCTCGGGCACAGTGTCCCCCCACACCGCCTCCGGGCGCGGCCCGCAGTCCCTCTTCGGGCTCGTGAGACAAACGGGCCGGGGCAGCGTTTTGTGCCGTGGGTCACATCGGAACTGCGCGTCTCTGGGCCAGCACAGGCGCTGCAGCCTCTTGGGGGGCGTTCGGCAAATGCCAAGGAGTGAATTTCTAATCAGCGCCTACCGCTCACTGGGGGCTGCCGCCCCTGCCTCGCCCTCCCCTTTCCGCTTGCTCCTCGCTGAGCTCCCACGTGGGAAAGGCGGCAGCCACCCGCCCTGGTCCCGCCCTTTGGCCTGGGCTCTGCGTGTGCGAAAGGTCTCCCGCAGACAAGCACCTGCGACGCCTGGCTCTGCAGGACCAGCTCCCGGAACCCGGGACCCCGCCCGCAAAGGCGCTGTTCCACTGATGGAAGCTGCTGTTTTATCTCCTGGTCTCCATTGGACCCTTCCCACCACCCCCATGCCTGCCCCTCTCTCTCACCGTTACTACCTTGAGACCCCGTAGGCCCTGCCCACCATCCCTGCGTCGGACTGGGAGCGGATGGGAGCTGAGGGCCCAGCATGGGAGTGAGGAGCTGGGCTGCGCAACCTCTCGTAATGGTCCCTCACTGGCCCAGACGAGGCGTCCTGCTGCACTCAGGTGGGGGCGCACCTGTGGCCGCCGGCACTGCCGCTCTGGGCGAGCTCTAGTCCAGCTGCGTGGGTCTAAGGAGCAACACCCCTTTCTAAGCTTCATTCCCGGAGTCAGGGGTAAATTTTTAGCAATACCAAACGGCTCCCCAGTCTCGTAGCACACGTGCAAAATCATCACTCACTCCCGCCCACAGCTGCCTGAACACAGCAGGTGCCCAGCACCAAGCTGATGAATGTCGTGAGCATCCTTCTGTGGGCTTCTTTAAGCTGCTCCACTGTATGTGCATGAGAACAAACAAATGACGCCATCGGTTTTCACAAGTTTGGGAAAGGACCTTACAACATGCACACCAAAGCCACCTGGCTCGGCTCTGCTCCGACAGGTGCTTTCCTCAGTACTGCCTTCTTCCAGAAGCCTTAAGGCTGTCTGACAATACAGCGCTCCTACTGTTTAAGTCACACCCGTTCGTTCTTCAGTTCCCTCCCCTGTTACACTGAGAGCTGTGAATCGCTAGAGCTGAAGGTAACTGACAAATCCTTATCTGAGCAAGTTCATGAGGAGTGGGGAAACCGAGGCCCTAGCAATGAAGCGGCTGCTCAAGACCGGGTGGGTCAGTAGAGGCCTGA
Organism: Cheirogaleus major; assembly: GCA_963574435.1. Classification (NCBI taxonomy): domain Eukaryota; kingdom Metazoa; phylum Chordata; class Mammalia; order Primates; family Cheirogaleidae; genus Cheirogaleus; species Cheirogaleus major. Next base: position 12,763 of record CAUYPO010125839.1, on the reverse strand, counting down.
AGTCTCGGACCAGCACATTTCGTGGAAGGGTCTTTCCACTAGGCTGGTCCTGGGGGCACCATGACCTGGTGATGACGAAGTGGCCACAGTCCCAAGGCCCTGGGGGCAGTGTGTCCGTCTCCCTGTGGGCTCCCAAGCACCCGGCCCAGGCAGTCTTCCAAAAAGGCTTATCCAATATAAATTGTCTCTGCTTCCTCATGACGTTGTTATGCATTAAGACCGTGGCCAAAAAGTGAACCCTTTCCAAGGCCCGCCACACCCCAGCGCAACCCGTGCTGACATCTGCCCTCAGTGCTCCGCCGCCTGCACCCGGCGAGGGAGGGCCGGCATCCCTGATGGTCTGTGCCGGGGTGACAGGGTGAGGTGGCTGCTCCTCCTGGGCTGGCAGAGTCCTCAGGATCCATCCCTCTGCTGGCTGCATGAGACTCTCTGACCAGCTCTCTGACCACCCCTGTCCAGCCATGGAGTCACCTGACCCGCTCCTTCTCTGCCTCTCACACACCCACGTGGGGAACGCGTCCTTCCTGTCTAGGGCGTATGATTATCTCTAAATGCTAATAATATTCTTTTTCCTTGTGATACACACACACATAAAAGAAAAACAGAAAAAGAAAAAAAACACAGAGCTTCCTTAAGCACCCTTATTCTCCAGTTCTGAAATGTTTTGCTTTCTTTCAGTTGTTTCATGCTCTAAGTCTGCAATCCCCAGGAACCAGTGGAGGCCGCACAGCGGCAGGTGAGCAGCGGGCGGGCTTCATCTGTATTTACGCCGCTCCCCACCGCTCACATCACCGCCTGAGCACGGCCCACCCCACCCCTACTCTCCACACCTCCACCCCCAACCCCTTTGTGAAAAAATTGTCTTCCGTGAAACTGATCCCTGGTGCCAAAAGGGTTGGAGGCCGCTGCTCTAAGTGACTTCACTCCAACTTAGTGGAGAGCCCATCACAAACGGTAACCTGCCGTTTGACCTTGGAACTCAGGTGTCTCCTGAGCGCAGCCGGCTGCATGGGGGCGACCTGCGTAGGCTCAGCACCCACTCAGGGGCCTGCCCAGAGGGGTGAAGGGGGGACTCCCCTGCTGTCCCCAGTGTGAATTCTTAATGAAGCTGCCTTTGCACTTGTGTCTTGTGAGAGAAATCAACCGGACGATGGAGGTCTAGAGGCCGGACCCACCGGGTCCCTCCATCCCTCCCTGGCGTGAGTTCCTGGCCTCCCACTCCCCAGCCCCTGTGTCCTGGCCTCGATGCCCGGTTCCTGTCCATCCCCACCCTGGGAGCTGCTGTGTGGGGAGCCTGTGGGGGGGTACACACCCCGGGGTGTGCTGCAGGGTGTACAGCACTGGGTGGGGTGGTGACACCTACCCCCTTGCCAGCAGGGCCCCAACATGTGCAGAGGAACTTGCTGCCCAAGTCCCGAGCATGTGCTCACACTGCGAGTTAAGGACCCTGGGGCCACCTGTGTGCTCTAGGCTGGGGCAGTGGGCCAGGGAAGGGGAAGTGCCTGGCTGGACATGCCCAGAGCCTGTCCCCAACTGGGATGCAGGTGTCCAGGTGGGCCCTGGGCACCTGTTGGGGTTCACAAGTACCTGGGCAGTGTCCTTTGCTAAGCAGTGCCAGGGCTGTGCCCCTCACTGGCTCTGCACCTGGGGACCTGTCCCCCCTCCAGCCCTCCTGGCCGGTGTATGTTGATTCCTTCTGGCTGGCTGGAGGCACCCAGCAAGGACAAGCTGAGAAGTACAAACTGCGTAATTTCATGATTCTCCATGTGAGTTGAATTGTCTTATATTTGCACCTAAAACTAGCATTGCACAGTATAAATAGGAAAAGTAAAACTTATGCTAATAATTCAAAATTTTAATTTTCTTTATGTAGAATTGTGTGAAGTCTCAAATCAAAGCAAGACGATGGAGGAAAGGAAAAAGGGTTACATGTCGCCACCTTCAATGTCCCTCTGTCCTGCTTTTTGCACCAGGCCCTGCAAATCCTGCAGCCAGCCCTGCTAAGTCCCTCCCCCCACCCCCAATGCCAAGTGGCTGGCGACCGCCCCACCCACGGCCACACAGGCTTTCTTCCAGCCGACGAGGATCAGCCGCAGGCTCCTGTCCGGAGGTCCAAACCGTGCGTTTCACCCCAACCTGGTCCTAAGGCCCCAAAGTCATCAGGTCAGGGAACACCAGCTCAGAGCAGACTCGCATCCCAGTGGCCCCAGGGCTCACAGACGGACGGGCTCTGCGGCCTGATTAGATTGGCCCAGACACTTTAAGCATCAAGCGAGCTGACCCTCAACATGAGACAGGTTGATTTATTATCCTGCGGGCGCTGCTGACAGCCAGCACCGGGAGCGGGCTCTGTCTGGTCATTTTTCAAGCTCTGTGCACACCCGTGGCACCTGCGTCCTCCGGCACATTACCGCAGACAGCCCTGCTGGAATGCTAAGAGGCTCCTATCAAGACTTTTTTAAGAGACTGAAGTGAGCAGTCTAATCGAGGGCAACCGAAAAGTCTGCTGTGTGTGCAGATAAATACACGCTGCATTTTTAAGAAGCGAGCAACCCTCAGCCACGACTCGGGAGCTGGAGGGGGTGTGGAGGCCACAAGGTGCCCGAAGCCCAAACAGGGGCACCTGCCCAAGGTCGCCCCGCTTCTGCAGCTCCCTGCCCAGCGTGAGTGTGCTGCTCTAAACGGGCCGAATGCCTCGTACTGAAAAGCATCCTAAATAACTCCCACAGCTGGTGAATATTTCAGCCATTTCCATCTTACATATTTTACAATAAGAATCTATTCATTTAAACATTACTAGTTCAGAATTTGTGTGAATGCAGAGTGGAGGACAAGTTTACCTGTAACCTTCACGATGAAGATCTCAATGACACAGGCCACACTGCAGAGGACACGTGTCACCGAGGGTAGGAACTGCTCACATGTACCGTGGGACCCAGGTACTTCCAGGTGAGCGGCATCCGTGTGCTCGTTATATCATAACTTTCTCCACTTATTAAACCAGGGCCCCAGGGATTTCTTACTGTTAACTCTACACCAGCCTATTCCAAGTCTTCGCATGTACCTGACGTTAAGGAAACCACCTTTCATTAATTCAGGTTAGTCCTAACCAAAGGCTGCAGTGCCAGTTCTCTCCTGTGCCACTTGGATGTATTTTTTATTTTTAAAAAAAGTCCCTTGATCTCTTGAGCCTCAAAGTGCTCGACATTTAAATGAGGGTCACAAAATACATTGTTCCTGGCTCACAAGCCACTGGGAAGGGTTCACAAGATGATGGACGTCCAGGAGCTTGGCAAGATGCCAGGTCCTGTGCCAACACAGATGGTGGTGAGGAAGGTGAGGAAGAGGAGTGCTCCCTCCTCCTCGCCGCTTGGCCGCACCTACGTCTTCCCAGCACGGGACGCCTCTTCCCTCCGACCCTTTGTCATCACTTGCTGTGGGTGCGGATGAGCGCCCTGTGTCTAGGGCAGAGCCCGCGCCTTAAGCCGCGTGGCACAAGCACGCACGCAAGAGCACAGTGGGGTCTGCACGTGCTCGCCGGGAGGAAGATCGCGGCTGAGGCTTTGGCAGAGCGCCCTCTTCATGACTGCTGTTTCTTCATAAACCTGGAGCTACCGTGAGCCTGCGCTCAGTCTCGGGTCTTGAAAGAAGCAGCTTGTAAAAGGCTTTTGCTCTAAGATTGAAAGTGCATTTGCACTCCTAGGAAGTTGATGGGAAAGTGGGAGCAAGGCCATACTGCAGAGCTTAATAAATCTTCCAAGTCTATTCAGGCATTTTAAATAAGTACCAGTGTTCCTAGCTTTGGGAAAGGAGCAATAAAGAAAGAGAGAGGAATAATATTCCAGAAAGACATTCGTAATGTCCCCATATAATTTAAATGAAACACTCCGGAACAGGAATACTCAGCTTCCAGGAGGCAGCCAGACCTGTTTTCTCCATGTGGGAGGCTGGAGGAATCTCATCTGGGGACTTGGATTCACCACGGAGGGAAGAACCAAGAGGCTGACATCAGAGGCTCACGTCAGCCCCCCGACCACTCATCACAAAGCCACAGTCAACCGGCTCTGCTTGAGCTTTCAGAGCTGCTGGACCGACTGCTGGCCTGTCACTCTTAATCATGAGCAACAGTCAAGGAGGACCAGACATCTGAGATGTGCTCTAACAAGAAAGCCAGTGACCAGAACAATCAAACAGAACAAAAGCAATTTGTAGGAAGCGGAGACTATGTGGGAAAAAGGAAACTCAGGAAGGAGACACTATCATTAGTATTCACAGATAAGAGAGGTTACTGCATCTGTGCTACAAGAACAGGGTGCTCAGAAGAAAAAATTTAGAGAACAGAAAGAGCTATTAGAAATTTAAAATATGAGGGCAGAATTCTGGCTTCCACTTAAAACGCAGAAGGCTAGATGGCGTCATGCCCCGCCTTGCAACAATACAAAAAAGGAGATAGAATCTATGAAATAATAACTTTCCTTGAATCCAATAGAGAGCTGAAGTCAGAGAGAAACCAATTAACCCAGATCCTAAGGAAGCACAGCCCTAGGGGAACCACGGAACGCAAGGATTTGCTTGTGGTGGGCGGCATAGAAACTGGCAAGAAGGATTCAGCTGAAATTCTGAGCAAGTTGCTAGAGGACAGGTGTGGGCTAATGGGAGAGTATGGAACCCTTGGAAGCCAGAAAACAGCAGAGGAATTCACACCAATTTGCAGGTTTTATTTTCCAGCCTCACCAGGTGGCCTGAGCAGGAAGGACAGCAGCCCCTGTGGGTGAGGCAGGAAGCGCCCACAGAACGAGACCCTCACAGCCTGACACTCTGGGACAGGAGGGGAGGCCCCTGCACCCGGGACAGGAGCAGGAAATGCCTGTTAGATATCCCTGTGGTGGGAAGGGGCAGGACCACCGCGAGGACCCCGCCCCTGAGATGCAAGGACACAGGGCCCACCAGAGACCGACACTAACCTGGAAGGGAGAGAATACCATTACCACCCTCGCCCCGACACCAGGCTGGAGCATCCAGTAACGAGAAAAAGCGGTTCCCTGCTAGGGAGGCACGAGGTCATGGAGAGGGCCCTCTCTGAGGTGCAGATGCAAAGGGAAGATCTCAAGCTCAGGACAGCACAGACACTGACAAAAACCTCCCAGTAAATCCTCCCTAAACAGAAGTGACCAATGCAAACCTGAGGAACACCGAGGGTGACCGTAGCAACAAGAAAAATCCAAACCAAGTGCTACTATTGACCGGATTAGCTCAACTCCCCACATGAAAGGCACAGCAAAGGAAATTGTATGTTCCTTTTCCAGTGTAAATTCTATTTCTTCAGACTCTACTATTCTATGAGAGATGTCCAAAAATCATAAGCTACACAAAGAAGCAAGGAAAACATACACACGGCAGTCAAGAGACAAAGTATGCGATAGAACCAGACATAGATATGACCTGGTGTTGAAACTATCACATAGGAATTCAAAACAACTATGAATAATATGTTAAAGACTCTGATGTAAAAAGTGGACTGCATGCATGAAGAGATGGGAAATTTCAGTAGAGAGATGGAAACTCTCTAAGAAAGAATCAAATACAAATGCTAGAAATCATGGGGAAGGGGCAGGAACAGAAATGAAGAATCCCTCTGATGGGCTCATCAGTAACCTGAGGCATCTCAGTAAAGAATTAGTGAGTTGAATGTCAATAGCAACCAGCCAAATTAAAACACAAGGATAAAACAGTGACAAAATAGAAAACAGCATCCAAGAGTTGTGGAACAATATAAAATGGCCTAGTAGAGACAAATCAGAATCCTAAATGAAAAAAAAAAGGGGGGTAAAGTATGGAAGAGAAGAATGATTTTAATAGATAATGACCAAGGATTTCTCGAAATTAGTGAAACATACCAAAAGCACACAACCAAGAAGCTCAAAGAAAACCTAACAGGATAAATATCAACAAAATGAAATAAAAAGCACACACATTCAAACTGCTGATAACTAAAAGTAATAAAAATACCAAAAAATTTTGAAGAAATCCGGAGAAAAAAGACACATAGCATGTAAAAAAAAAATCAAAATACAAAGAATTACAACAGACTTCTGCTCAAAATCTATGCAATCCAGAGACAAGAGAGTATAATCCTTAAATTGCTGAGAGTAAAAAGAAAACCTATCAACCTGGAATTCTATACTACGTAAAACATGTCCTTCAAAAGGAAAGCGAAATAAGGGGTTTTCTTGAGATAAAAACTGAGAATTAGTTGCCACAAGACCTGATCTATGAGAAATATTCAAGAGTGTTCTTGAGACAGACTTGGATTTAAACAAAGCAGTGAAAGACAACTGAAAATGACATAAATGTAAGTAAATAAAAAATATTTTTTATTTTTAATTGTCCTAAAAGGCAATTGTCTAAAGCAAACATAGAGCCCATGCTTTGTGGGTTTGTAATAGAGGTAAAAATAAAATATAAGGCAATAACAAAAAGGATAAGAAGAAATCAGGAGTGTATTGTTGCAAAATCTTTCACTACAAACAGAGTGTTGTTATATAATTTCAGGGTAGGCCGTGATGAATTGAAGGTGTGCATTGTAAACGCTGGGGAAAACACTAAGCAACATTTTAAAGAGGCACAAATGATAAACCAGTGAGGGATTTCCTCTCTTAGCCAAGGTGGGCAGGTATGAACTGGATTTATGCCCCTGCCTGAAAAGCCAATGAATGGGCAAAATATTTGAAGGAGCAAAACACAGGACATCGGACAAGTGCCACGTTCCACAGGGACCGCTGGCTGTCTGCAGGGATCCGTGGTCCCCTTCCACAGCGGGAGGTTGTCACTGAAAAACAGCTGCCAAGCAGGGACTACGTTTCCAGGTCCCTGTGTCCAGGCACAGCCACGTGACGACGTTCTGGCCAAGAGAAGCGGGCAGAAGGGACACACTCTGCTTCCGGGACTAGTCCACAGAAAACGCCCACAGAATGCTCCGTCCCTCCTCCCTCCCTTGCAGATGCATGGAGGTGCCTGGGGCTGTGGGAGCCACATGTGGCATTGGTGGAACGTCCGTGGGCTGGTTCCACAGTGACCAGAAGGGTGATGCAGAGCTAGCCCTTCCCTCCTCCATCTACCACAGGCCCAACCCAGCACGCGGCACATAAGGGGAACGGACACGAGGTCTCCATGGCAGCCCACGGCTGAGCATCAAAGCCTTGCTGAAGGAGAAGCCAACAAGGGCAGGGGAAGGTGCCCAGCTCAGAGGCTAAGGCCCGCAGGACAGGGCTGCCGTTGGCTTCGTCCCAGGAACCGGGGTTGACGCGAGGGAACCGAAGTCAGTTACCATACCCTGCCCGGGGAGAGGTGAGGGGCCACGCCGAGGAGCCGTGTTCTGGGCAGCACACACCTAGCAGGAAATGGGGATGAAGGCTAAACAGCAGAAGCCACTGACTCAGATGCAGCCGAAGGCTAAGGCGAGAGAGGGAGGTGACCGAGGGTGTGGGACACCCAGACTGCCGGTGACGTCTGCTGCAGCAGCGGGGCCCGGGTCGGCCAGCCCTGCAGAGACCGGGATGAATGTGGGAAGCTGCCGGTGAATGGCTTGTCTTCATGGCCCAGAATGCACGCTGAACAAACAGACGGTGAGGAGGGTGAAGAGTGATGATGATGCATGGTAGCTAGACTATTGATTGGTGATAGATAGATGATTGATAGATAATTTATATATGATTGATAGATATTGATAAATAGATGATGGATGAATGGATAGATTATAGGTAGGTGCCTGATAGATAGATAGATGATTGATAGATAATTTATAGATGATGGATAGATAGAAGATAGACTGGTGATTGATAGATGATTTATAGATGGGTGGGTGGATAGGTAGATAATTGATAGATAAATATATACTAGTAGATGATAGATGATTGATTTATAGGTAGATGACAGATACGTGGCTAATCAAGTAGGAATCCATGTGGAACACAGGTAAAAGATGGATTTTGGATGAAAGGTATGAGGTTCCAGTTCTAGTGCCCACCCTGCCCTCCTCAGCTGTGTGATCTTACAGTCGTTTCCCACAGAGATTCATTTCCTCCCCTGTAATATACAGTGTTAGGTCAGATCTGCATTTCCAAACCATTTATCAGCATAACCAAGATGGGAGACATGCAGCGTGGGAGAGTCTAAGACCCTCCCCAATTTTAGCCAGATGCGTTTAGTGTTTCAGCTCTTTTATCAAGTTCCAGGTATGATATTATTTTAAGATCTGGTTCCACTGCTAAAGCAATAATGAAAAACGCAGATGAGATCATCTTAAGGCTTTTACAGGACTGAGTTTAAGGATTTTCTGCTTGGCCATGTCTGGGCACCCTGTGCCTTAAAAGAACCTAAGACAGAGACCCCAGGGATGGAGGCTTCCCTCAGTACTGCCCTGACCACCAGAGTCTCAGTAATGTCATGGCTGCACCTGGCGCCGGCAACACCCAGTAACCTGATGCCTGCGACACCTGGTAACCTGGCGCCTGCGACACCCAACAACCTGGTGCCTGGCACATAGTAGTTGCCCAGCAAATGTCAGATGAACAAAGACAAAAAATTCCATAAAAGAGCGTTTGTTCATTCAACAGTTAGCACGGTACATGCTGGAGTTGAAGGAAAGACAAATCCTGCCACAGATGGAGTCCCATACCTGGGTGCTTACAATACGGGTGTGACGATTCAAGTTAAAAACAACCTGGGCAGGAGCAAACAGGAGGGACACCGGGTCCTGCCGGCGGCGGGAGAGGTGGTCAGGAAGCTGCCGTCCCAGAGTGAGGCTTCCTCCTGGACCTGGCATTGGCATCGTCCTGGAGCCGGCATCCAGGAGGGAGCTGGGGAGGGCCGGGGGCCGGGGCGTGGGGCCGGGAGGCTGCGCAGAGGAAGCAGGTGCAAGGCGGGGCAGGTGCAGCTCAGGCTCCTGCAGACCGGGCTCGGGGGCTGGGGCACAGGCATGTGGCCAGAGTGGGGAGGCGAGCTGGGGAGGCCAGAGAGGGGAGGCCAGAGAGGGGAGGCGAGCTGGGAAGGCGAGCTGGGGAGGCGGGCCGAGCCCAGAGCCTGAGTGTTGGGCGAGGAGGGGACGTGGCTCTGTAGGGGGTGGGCCCGGAGGGAGGGCCGAGGACAGGACAGGGACGGGGCCGGGCAGACACGCGCCAACGCTCACCCGGCACCCCGTGCAGTCTGCATCAGACAAAACACTGGGCAACTCCCGTGAGAGACGACAGCGGGCCCAGCATCGGAGAAAAAAAGGGCGGGTTCAGGAGATATTAGGGAAAAAATGTATTCATTAATCATTTATATTGAGATAAAAGTTCTGGTTCCAAGACCAGCCTGTGTATTTGCGGAGCTATCACCAACGACTCTCTCTTTAAGCTTAAGTTCATATCTCTTTAAATAGAGAGAATACGCCTTCATTCATCAACCATGGGAAAACAACCAAAAAAGCAGTTTCCTTTGTCTTTAATGCTGCTTCTCTTTCTTTTAGGCAGAAGATCTATTCTAACGAAGCTGATTGGAAACCCGGGGCCATGCGTTACGCATGAATAGTAAACAGGTGCCCGGCCCCTGTGGCTACGTCAGCGTTGTGTTCGAATTGAGGTCTGCCGTGAAGACGGTGTAACTGACAGAAAAATACAAAAGGAAGAAAAGAGGAATTATTGCCGCTTAACACTGTTCAAAGGCCCGTACTGACATCAGCTGCCGTAAAAGCAGAGTAAAACCGCATAGTGGGAAACGGGAAATAAAAGCATTTCCTGTTCTGCTTTACTCTGACGAAAGGCGAGAGCCCTGTGGGCAGACCCAGGCCGGCAGTCAGGAGACCCGGGTGCGCTTGCAGGCCCAGGGCTCCCTCTGTGTCCCCATCCGTGACGTGGACCCGATTCGCGGTGCTATTTGAAAATGCAAATTCAGTGGGTTGCTAAACAGAGAGCAGAAAGCACCTGCTGGATACAAAAGCTCGGCAGACGGAGTCAAGATTTCCTGCCCGGACGCGGAAGGGGCTCTTCTCCGTGCCTTGAGGTATCTGAGACGCTCGCCATGCACGAGATTTCTGTGACCGTCCTCCTGTGCCCAGGGAGAAGCGGCACGAAATCCAGACCTAAATCTCTGTCCTGCTGACCAAGACAGCTTTCCACTCCGAACAGAGCAGCAACACACTCCAGGCAAAATTGGAGTAAACTCACCTGCACCTCGTGAACTCACCTTGCCTGTCGCACCAGCCGCGGAATCTCAGCTCTGCAGCGAGGTCCCCCTCACGGCAGGAAGGCCACGGTCCGGCCGGTCCTCCTGGGAACATGATGGAGCCACCAGACATGCAACGCCAGCACATTGGCGAAAGTGTCTATCCTGACCATCCTCCAAAACCATGGCCGAGAGGCTGGGCTCCCTGCGGCCACCAGATGCGATGACTTTTCAGGGTGCAGTTGTGTTCCAGGCCACCGCTGGTCGGTTTTCTCCCGGAGCCTGCGGCTCTTCCCCCCGAAGACAGCATGACCACTGTGTCATCCGAGCCCAGTGCACTCCGAATGTTCCCCAGTGACACTCAGCTCAGCGGACGTTTGCTGAGCACCTGCCACGGTCAGGGACCAGGGGCCAGGTCAGACCCTCCTGCAGACACGAGGACTGGCGAACACACCCTTGGTCTGGGGCACCGTGTTTTAACCCGCCCCGCACTCCCGCCAGGTGTGCGTCGTTTTCTCAACACACAGAGGAGGAAACGGAAGCTCTGAGTGGTCAAACGAGGAGCCAACGCCAATAAAGCAGCCACGTCCAACGTGAGCCTGCCCAGCTGCCACGAGACCGTGATTTCCTGCGCAGGGGCCCTGCCTTCCCCGCGGGAGAGACGGGTCTCACGGGTCCCTCTGCTCATGGCTGACGATGCCCGAGCACCCTCTACATCTGACTGTGAAATGAGGTCACCATGCAGAGGGGCTGCATGAGGACTCAGATTCCTCAGGGCAGAGGGCGGCAGTTAGAGCCCAGGGCTCCGGCAGGTGCAGAGAAGGACCCCGTGCAGGTCCCAGCCCACCCCAGGGCTGCAGGACCTGCAAGAGCAATCCCATGTCTCTCCACACGTTCCTGGCCGATTAAAACAGGACAATGACCTGGGAGAGATCCTGCCCCCTTTTGGGTTCTCCGATTCTGTCACTACTGATGCAGAGAAGGGAGATTAATCACTATGCTGGGGAAGGGCCCGGGAGCAAACAGCTGGGCCAGCCCTCTCCTCCCAAGACATCTCGAGGGCAGCCCCACTCTGGCATCTGCCCTTGACCTCAGGTCAGGGGGCACCGAGGACATGTAGATGCACAGGTGGATCGAAGGCCTGCGATGGAAGTCGATGCCATCTCCGCCATGCTCCGCCACGCTCCGCCATACGGGCACCCTGAGCCCGTCCTACCAGCCACTGGTTCCTTTGCCCGCGGCCGCTGCCAGCTTGGAATCCACATGGATGTGCATGTGTGGAGCTAGACTAATTGTCGGGTAAAGTTTCACAAGGCTCCCAGGATCTTTCCAGAGTCTGGACACACATCCCTGCATGTGCTCCGTCCCCGCACCGTGCACCGTCCCAGGAAGTGCAGTGAGGAGAGGGGGCTTGGGGGGAAACCCGGCCTTCCCCAGACTGACTCTCACCCCAAGCCCCAGCCCGCTGTCCTGCTGAGCCCAGACACGGTGGGGTCCTCAGCACCTCTCTGGCTCCGTGGTCAGGCTGGGCTGCAGCGTGGTGAGCTGAGGGTGCCACCACTGTCCTTCATTGTAACAATTAACATAGATTGTAGAAGCACATATCCCTGTCCAAGAATAACAGCACTCGAACTTTGAAATCTGAGGATGGGGAGGTTTCACGAGTGTACTGTCTTTGGCTTCCCTGGGGACAATGCCAGCTGGTGGAAGCTGTCGTCACTATGATGCGCCCTCCTTTGCTGGCAGCCTGCTTCTCTCCCCAGCTCGAGTCCCCACGTTCTGGCCCTCCAGCCCCTCCTGGTTCCACGGACAGCCTGTGCTCCCCCCAGCCTGGGCGGAGCTCCTGGCAGGCAACGTCCCGGTCCCTCCCCCAACATAGACTCTGGCGTGGCCCAGCCTGGGAGCCCCTGCACCACGCGTGCACTTTGCAGCCACCTCATCACGCCGGGGCCCCCGCAGACCTGCCCCGCACGCCACCGACATCTCGCCCGCAGTGGTCCCATAATTGCGTCGTCGCAGGGTCTGCGCAGACGGGTGATCCCTCTGCCACCGCTTCTGCTGGCTGTGAATTGCTGTGTCCTCCTGCTTCACCTCCAGGGCCACGCTGACCCTCCTGGAGGCTGGGGACAAGGAACGCTGCCTCTCTCGCTCGCGGAGCGGAGGCTGCTGGGCTCATTGGAATTGCAATGGAGTGGATCCCCGCAGCGTAGATTCCTCCCGCCCATCCCTCCCTGACCGCCCTCCCCTGGCACGTGCACATACACACACACACTCTGCAGACTGCAAAAGAAGTCACTGAAGCTAGATGGATGTAAGAAGTAAGTGACAGAGTGGCATCAATACGTAATAATCCCATGAAAGTCAGAATATGATGCTAAAAGGGAGAGAGAGAAAAGGGCAGACCTTACTGATTGCTTACGGGTGTACAGGCAAGTGACAGTGTCCTGTGCTAATTGTCACAGCAACCTTCCTTTCCCAGACTGGGAAGCTGAGACTAAGAGTTTGAGTGGTTTGTCCACGACAGAAGGTGGTGGGTAAACCGGTGTCCTGCGCTCATTCC
>CAUYPO010125837.1:0-33662 GCA_963574435.1 Cheirogaleus major | reverse complement strand
GGAGTAACACTTCCAAAATACTGGGGGGGAAAAAAAACCTATCAAGCTAGAATTCTAAACCCAACAAAAATATCTTTCAAAAATGAAAATGAAAAAAATGCTTTCAGATATACAAAAGCTGAAAGAATTCATCACCAGCAGACTTACACTACAAAAAAAGTTAAAGGAAGCCCATCAGGCCGAAGGAAAATTATACCAAATAGAAATATGGATCTATACAAGAAATGAAGAGCACCAGAAATGATAATCATATGGGTACATGTATTAGTTGGGTTTTTTCCTTACTATAAGATGACTGTTCAAACAAATACATTTTAGGATTTGTAACATATATAAAAGTAAAATGCATACTATAAGGCCAGGCAGGTAGAAATGGAAGGATATTATTTTAAGATTCTTATACATGAAATGTATAGCATCATTTGAAAGTAGACTGTGATAAATTAAAAATATGTGCTACAAACCTAAAGCAACCTATAAAATAAGAAGTTATAGCTAATAAGCCAGCAAAGGAGATAAAGTGGAATCATAAAAATCATAAAAAACCCCAACTCATCCAAAAGGCAAAAAAAGGGGGAAGACTACCAATGAGATCAAGTCCTCAGCAGACACAACCAGAAACAAATGAAACAGAGAATAAAGAAAAAAAATAAACATCCAATTTAAAATTCAGCATTTTAAATCACTTTTTTTCATATAACAATAAGAATATATTTTCAACTAATTGAGTAGCAAACTAATGAAATGTCTAATTCAATCAGAGTTGATGACTAACTAGTCCTTGGTTATTCAAAGTAAAACAAAAAGAATTTCATACTTTGAAAGCTAGCATTAGTAATTACAAAGCCCTTTCCAGTATGATTAGAGAATGGTCAGAAATATTTTACTCAACATTTTTTTGTCCATATTATCAAAAAGCAAATACATAGCAACTGAAAAAAATCCAAAACTTTATGTTTTAATCATTTCCTTGCATAACCTGAACTACAAAAACTTATTAATAACCATTTGAATATTACAAACCTGTATACCACTGTTCCCATTTTATAGAGGCCCCTTCTGGCTCTAAGGTCATGAGGACCAGCAGCTGAATAAAGCAGTATCCCCTATGTGTGCAGTGTAGAGCAGAATGTGGCCTACTCTGGGCCATTCATTCACCAGATATTATTCTAGATACCGCTCGTAAGACACAGTAAGGGGGGCTCCTCCTCCATCCTGCTTCTGTATGGGAATGTTCAGGATGGTAAATGGATAAGCTGATAACTCTGAAATGATGCAGGAAATTCAAAACAGCAAGGAACACCAAACAGCAGCATATGTAGGAGGCAAAGCCTCCCAACAGACAGCTAGCTCAAGGCAAATTGAATGGAGGCAGTCAATCACCACAATCAATGGAACACACCCCCTATCTTTATTCAAAGCTATATTAACCAAGATGGTAAGTCATCAGCTCAATGGCTTATTTTAATTCCTAGCAGATTGTTCACTGCTCCTCACACATCTATGCCTCATCCAGAGAATCTAAATTTAAGTTATTAAGCCTCTCTGTGCATACCACCACATCTAATTGATCACATCCATCGCTTCTCGGCCTTTTGGCTAAGATCAAGTGTACTTTATCACATCTAGCTTAGCCATCATGTCATACACTCCCATAGGCCCCCTGCTCTTCCTCAGCTGCAACATCATCCTCTTTAACTGTGTGTTCATTTGCTGCCTTACACATTAGGCTATATGCTACAAGGACACAAGCTGTCTTTCTTGTTCATTGTCACCAGTGAGCAAGCCTCACATGGTCCCTGGCACATAACACACACATTAAGTACTAGAGTAATAAATGAAAGAAATCTTGCCTAACAGAGCAGGCTCAAAATATATGTAGATAGTGAAACAAAAAATAGGTAACAAGCCTTCAAATCACTAAGAAGTAAAGAGCTGAACACCCAGAAGTTTTTTCTGGGAATTAAGGGAGGGAACAACAAGAATGGATGAGAAAACATGTGTACATATAGAGAGAGAATTAAGATGCTCTAAATATGCCAAGTTCAAACCAGAAAGGCCCTAGAATTTGAGTTATGCCCTAGCAGGTAAATGAATACATCTAATGGATTGTGTGTCACTTTAAATGCACATTCTTAACCTAAGGCAATATTCAGTGTCTAACTTGAGATGCCCAATGAATTTCATGTCCCTTAATACATAGCCCTAGCTAAGATAACATTCAGTCTTTAACCTAAGATCTCAAACTTGAATAATCATAAAACTACAGAGCAAATATATAAAGAGGGTCTCAAAAACTGATGGGGTAAGGGTTCCGGTAGTTAACAGTATTCTGTCACTGTCATAAGCAGGTAAGAATGAAAGCTCTTAAGTACAGGAATTTTCAAAAAGTACACTATTATTTAATTAGGTTTGATCTGAATGCAGTAAGTACCTAATAAAAGAACATAAAAAAACTTTAGAATATAAGACAAATACTCTGAAGGCATACTTGAAGCACATTAAGATGAGTAATCTTATTCTCCTGTATAACATAGCAAATCATTTATTTAACTTGGGACACATTCTTCTGACCCAAGATAATAGATTTTGTTGTTGTTGTTGTTTTAAACCCTGGTGAGTCAAATAGTTTCTGCTTGAGATAAAGGAAAACTCCAGTCTCTAGCATTACATGGCAAATGGATGGCTATTACACAAAGGAATCCCCCACAAAAATAGTAAAAAAAAAAAAACAACTAGTTTGGCCTAGTCCCCAATACCAGTGACCTCACTGATAGTGAACAGTTTGCCTTCACAGCAATAAGACAGAAACTGTACTCATGTTTAAAGAAATGAGTTAAGCTCACAGTGATGACTGTAATCTGAGTAGGGAAGGTAAAAGCTTCAGAGAAGCAAAACTTCCAATAGCTTTTCCCTCATCCAGTCACACAGAATAATCAGAAGCAAGTGTTAGGTTACACTGAGGAGAAATGGGGAGACCTAGACAGATAAATTCTGCTCCTTTCTCCCTTCTATGGACAACTCCGAAGTGCAGTTCCACTATGCAGCTCTTCTGAACAACTCCAGGTGCCAGGCAAAAGCACCTACTGAATCATCATTCACAATAGCCAAAAACTATTATATAAACAACTTCAATATCCATCAATTGGAGAACAGATAAACAATATGTGGTATATCCATATACTGGGATATAATTCAGCAATAAAAAGGAACAAACCCCCACATTGCTACATTGTTGAAACTCAAAAATATTAAACACAAAAGACCACACATTGTATGATTCCATTTATATGAAATGTTCAAAAAAGGCAAAGTAACACAGGCAGGCAGATTAGAGGTCGCCTGGGGCTCTGGACTGGTATGGGGATTAACTGTAAATAAGTATGATGAATTTTATTGAGATGATGAAAACGCTGCAATACTGATTTGTGGTACCAACATACCACTCTGTAAATTTACTAAAAATCATTGAAACATAAGCTTGAATTAGGTGAATTTCATGATATATGAAATATACCTCAATAAAGCTGCTAAGAAAAAAAAAACCCCCACTGAACAAACTCCTCTTAAAGGCTTGTTCAAGTGGCAGCCAGCATGGTGACTCCAACATGGCGCTGCTACTCAGCATGGCACTGCTTCACACCTTGCCTCTCTCTGCTGCTTCTTCAACCACATCTCCCTGGGCTTACACTTCCCAAATTCAGTATCAGAACAGAGGTCATGCACTACGGCACTACATACTCTAGTTTTCGTTTTTGTTGTTGATGTTGTTTTTGTTATTGCTATTGTTCTGGATGAAAAAAACAAACAACTGAGCAAAACTCTAAGTTTAAAATCAAAGATACAACTTCTAATGAAACATGGCAGACTGATCACACGAGTCATAAGGGTTAATTTCCATAAAAAAGATAATAAGGTAAACAAAAGAACAAAGAGATAAAAAGGGAAAAGATGTCAGTGGAGATCATTTTTATCAGATTTTGATGGCTGAAAAGTGAATGGAGCACTAACTGACTTAATAAAAAGGAAAAAGTTACAACCTAAGTGCCTACTGAGAAGGATACCTATAGTAAGTGAGGCACTTTGCCCCATAGAACCCTGAGAAGATCATTATTTGGAAACAACTGATACAAGACTAAAATCAGGAGACCTGGTAAAAGTTTGCATATTTAGTGGCTGAACACAATACGCCCCTTTCTCTACCTCAACACAGTCTGGTGACTATCCCTCACTACCCTACACCCACAGGAAATCAGAGGCTTAAGTCCCTGAAGAAACTGAAAGAGATGATGCTCTAGACAAGAAAACATGAGGCTAAGGGGTAGGACACAGGGTTGAAAACACAGGGATTTCCAGCCATGCATGGACTTAAAACCTTGATACCCCATGCACCCTTTCTTATAAAGCTACTGGGAGATGTCCTTCAGGAAAATAAGATAGTAAACCAAAAAAGACAACCATGGCATCCAGAAAACAGATGTTACAGGACAACAGCTGTGCACGAGATCTAGCAGCAACCATACCCACCCAGCTGTAAGGTACCTCCAGGGAGAAAAAGCTGGAATCGGTAGGTTTTCCAAAATAAATTATCTTATACATGATGCTGAATTAAGCATTTGGAAAAAGAGATAAAGGATGAACTTTGCAAGGCATTTGAGGTATCTTTCAGGGCATCTGAGGGGGAAAGCAATGATAGGTACATAGAAAACTAAGCAAATGAAAAAGTAAAAGCAGTATGAGGGTCAGGGGTGTTGTTTAAAAAAGGAAATTTAATCACATTAAACTGCGTGGCTCACAGATAAATGGTATTTATATAGTCATGATAATATAAATAACTCATTCTAACCCAAAATTATGATATACCCATTTAAGGTAGAGACCAAGTATAGAAGCTAAATATTCAGCTACCATTGAACAGTAGCTATAGTACAGTAGTTCAACAACTACTCTTACAGGTAGTCAATAAATACATAAAACTGATAAATCAAGAAATAGCCACATAAGTATATAATTTAAAAATATGGCAATAAATAACAGATGTAGCAGCTAAAAGCACTGAAAATAGATACCTCTGGGGAACAGGATAACTGAGTTTTGACATAAGCATTTTTAGTATCAATTGATTATAACTACGTGTATTCATAACTTTGATGGGTTTTTAAGGCCCTATGTATCATAAAATTAAAATTAAGAGTTTTTTAAGTTATAAATGTAAAGTGGGATTTTTTCCTTTCATTTATTTAAATTTAACAGGACAACTTATCCATATTTGGCCATATCTGAGACTGTTCCAATGCCCAGGGGTCAAAAACAGTTTAACAGTTAAGCACAAAGCAGTAAGCACTGTCCTTACAGCTGGCTCCTTACTTTTCAAGGGTAGGAGAATCAACTACTAAGCTCAGACAACAGTCCCAATTCTCCAGCTCACTAATGAGCCAACCAACCAGAGCTTACTAATCGTGCCAGTTCAGTGCTCCTCAAAGTATGGCCTGCTGACTGGGGTACACAGTAAGACCATTTCAGAAATTAAGATTAAGTGTATAAAAACTTTTATAGCAATATGACAGGGCAACATTATGTCTTTTGATGCTAATAATAAAAAAATTTAAGCTGATATTCTGTATGTCTACCTTTCATTTCACTTTTCTAGTTGTTTTTACTGTATTTTAAAATACACAGCAGCCCTGCTGAGGTTGAGTTCTTAAAAAGAACACACTGCATCATGTGCCATTTCCGCGTGCCAGTGCATTCATTGTGTCTGAATACAAGAATGCTAGTAGAAGACCTGGGATGACACAGACGATACAGGATTTATAGTTGATATTCCATATTTGGCATTTTGTGCCCATCCCCCTGTCTTTCCTGAATTCCATCAGGATAAATGTATCACCAGCTTCACTTACTGCTGTATACCTAACTCTCAGAACACAACATACTACAGACATACACTTATATACACAGTAAGTACTTGTTGCATGAAACCACCCTTGTACGTTGATCATTTTCTATTTTGTCTCTCCAATTTAGTTCTAAGTTCCTCATAATGCTACCTAGATATCAAAATTTCTAAGATCCCAGTTTTTAAAACTTGGAAAGTCCTAAAATTTATCATTCTGACCTTTTCTTTGAAATTCTCACATGAAAAAGTACCTCCCAACATCACATTCTTAATTACTCAACCCAAGAGGCAGCTCCTCTTCTGAATAATGCCAGCAGACTTTTATTTCTGAACCTGCCTCATAACAAAAGATTATATTCTGTTTGGTGAGCAGTGATATAACATTATAAAACCTAAGAACATACTGCTGGCCACACTGGTCACTGGCAATAAATATAACATTACCCTGGTCTTCTCTGTTTCTTCCTAGCCATCCTTCAAATATGTCCAAAAAATTTACCCTGACTCAATTCTTGTGTTATCATATTTTTAGAGCAAACCAACTGTCAAACAAATATTCTAGAAGTTAAATAAATACTTGGGAATCTCTACCTCTGATAATCAAGAGATTACCCTCAAAGTAAGTATTAAAAATGTTATAATATTTTAACATTGATAATTCAGATTAGCATTACAAGAAACCAAACTGAATTAGTGAAAAATCTACTTGCAATAAATTTTCAAAGTACTTACTTGCAAATACTTTAAATGATGAACCACAATCCACCAATATTTATCTACTTGTGATAGAAACAAAATTTTTAAAACACTGACTCAAAAGGTAAAATCATTTCAACCCTTAAAATTGTCACAAATTCTAAATGAGTAGTGTTTAATTTTGAGAATTTACTGTGGAATAAGTCCTTAACTTTAATACAGCCAACTGCAGTCTACACTTTGGGACATTTTACTTCAATGTCCACAATACACTGCATCCACACTGGGTAATGAACCTGCCAGGTTACCACATACTAGTGTTAGCCTCTCGCCAATAGTTCTGCCTCAGCACCTTGACCACTCAGTCTGAAAAACATTAACTTCTGCAATTACTTAACTACCCCATTGCTGTCTGCCAATTTTTTTAAATGATTGGAATAAAGAAAAACAAAATCACTGATATTAATGATAAGAAGCACAGGCAACATAAACTTAATATAACTGAGAGAGAGAGATGGAAAATATCTGATGCTCCAGAAGTGGACAATCTCTTGGCTCAAGCAGCCACTTAGCCAAGTATTTGCAAATAAAGCAAAGGAACAAAATAAAAGACCATGTATGAAATTCACATGTCAAAGCATCTATTAGGTAAAATGTACTTAGTGTATAATATTTTTAGTTCCCTGAAAATGAAACTCCTTAGATGATTATTTCTTGGTTTAGCATACCCATTCAGGGAGACATTATTTCAAAAGTAGGATGCATTACTTCAAAAAACATCTCTTTGCTCTTCCAGGTTCAATCTGCAAAAATCTATGAACACAAGGGACTATGTCAGTATATAGAAATATATATATTCAATACTGGTTAAGAAAAAAGGCAAAATACAAGTTTCCACCTATGCAAATGAATATACATTTATTACAAAGTTTCAAGCAATAAGGAATTAAAAACCCAACATCAGCAGGGTTTTATCTGGTGTTTAGATTTTCTGTAAAGCTTTTGATGTTTCTGATATAATGAAACAGCTTTTCGAAGTCTGGGGTTGATATTCTTTAAGGGAGCTACACACCAATACTTGTTCAACAGGGCAGCCTTCCTCCCACCTTACCCAAGTCCAGAACCTTACAGTATGAAGGAAATCTATGCCTCAGAACAAGCCTGAACATGTCAGTCCGTCGCAGACCAGCTGATACAATCCACCTCCTACTGAAAACATCCAGTTCTACAAAACTCATTTTGCCCCGGTGGATGTCTTTATCTCCTATTAAGAACAAGAAATGCTACCCTTAAAGATAACATTTAGAGAATAGCTCACAGAAGTTTAAGTACTTGCTCCAAAATGCTAGGCTAATGATTTTTAAAAGCCAGACAATCTATATGGCTCTTTATCACTGAGTAATCAGAAGTAATTTTAGTACTTTCACCCTCTTAATCCCAAGGCTTCTCCTAATCTAATGGGCAGTGTACCCATTTAAAGGGCCACACCAAAGTCTGCAGAGAATAAGTGAATTCATCAAGTTAAAGGCAAGAAGAATACCCAACTATACACCCCAACCTCTCCTCCTCTCTGCCACCACTGCCACCACCCTGTCTCGGTCTTCACCCCAGCTCTCTGGACCACTGTCCTAGGCCAACTATCCTACTGCACCTTCCCAAAACATCATCTGATCACGTTTCCTACTCCCAGGGATCCCCAATCCCAGCAAAACCTTTTGGTGGCTCCTCAGTGCTGAAAGAAAGATGTTCCTTCTCAACTCAAGCCCAAATAACCTCTCTCTGAGACTCTCACTACTCCCTAATCCTCTTGCCACTTCCAAAGGACACTCTTAACCCTCTTACCACACACACCCCCTCCGCTGCCTTTCTTCAACAAATGATGGGTACAGTGTTAGCACAGTGCATAATGGGCAAATGCTCAATGTTAGCTCCCCTAACCACCCAGGTCTTTGGACCTAGGATAGCTTCCCCCTTAACCTCCAAGGTCTACATACCTTTCCTCCAAGGACAAGGTCAGACATGGTCAATCTTCCCATAAAGTCTATGGTCCCTCCCTTGAGTGACCCTTGATTTCAGACATTTCACCGGCTAGATTCTAAACACCCTGACTTACATGTTACTGTTACCAGATTCCGCCTGGCCCTCTACCGTCCTTTCAAGAGCTAGAATTTTCCTCCTCAGGGTGGCAATCTTCTATTCAAGATAGTTTGCAACGCCAGCCATCATATGCACACAAAACATAATACAGTAGTTACCCCAAGAAAACACAAAATGGTCAAATAAATATTAAAAATAACAATAAAATATAAAATAACATGGAAATAAATGTGATTTGTTTCTGGTTTTAATTTTCCACACTGTCATTGTCCCCATGGATGAAAATATTATAATTCACTATATTTATTCAACCTGGGGAATCAGTAAGCAAACATGCATGCAATCATGGTATAAACACTTCTTTTATAAATATATGACATTCTGAAAGTAACCTTGTGAATAGAAATTTGAAACTTTTTTTTAAAAGTTTTGATTTATGAGTTATCCTTCCCTACCATTCCTCAAAAACCTAAGGGAAAAGTAAATGTCTCTAAACAAAATATACCCTATCCACCCTGTTTTCCAATCCCCTCTCTCTTTTTGCTTTTTCTTTTTTTTTTTTTATAAGTCATAGGGTCACTATGTTGCCCAGGCTGGTCTCAAACGCCAGGGCTGAAGCAAACCTCTCGCCTCAGCCTCCCAAACAGCTGAGACTACAGGTATGCACCACCACGCCTGGCTTCAATTCTGTCTTTTAAGATAAAGTTATACACTGTTCAACTATACAGGGTATCCCAAAAGTCTCCATACAAAGGAAAAAATTCTGTAATGAATATTTTTTAAAATAAAAGTACATTTAGCTACAATTTCCCATTTTCCCTATGTATGGCAACTTTTGAGACACCCTATGTTAAAAAAGCTGTTTTCGTGCAACATATCCAAACTCGGAAACTCCTTCTCCCAACTTATTCACTCCACATAAATATAGTTGCCACAACATAAACGACCTCTGTCACTAAAAACTAAAAAATGAAAATAGAAAATATAACACTGAAATAAATTAGGACTACAGGCTGTTAAGCTTCCAGGTGTTTTACCTGAAGTTTTGTTTCAAAAATAGACTTCTCTATAATTAACAAATTGGTAACAAATATTTTCCAAACTCTGATGCTAGTCATACTATAGGATGTTTAGCAGCAATAAACAAAGTCTAGTGTTAATAATCTAATCCCAAAACCACTACAAGTAAATCATGCCAACAAAAATGCTAAATTAACCCCTAGGCATAATGGTAACTGGTTCAAGAAATTATACATTTAAAAAGAAGAAAACAGAGATGCTCTACTATTTTCACCATCTGTAAGATTGAAGTTCCCAGTACCTGTTTGTAAACATTAAAGAACTTCTTGGGATAGTAAGAAAATATGTATGAGACAATCAGGAAAATATTAACACTGGTTAATTTATATTTTTCTAGGTGTGAAAATGGCATTGTGATTATGTAAAAAACAAAGAAGAAACATACTAAAGTATTTACGACTAAAATGGTATCTGGAGTTTACATTAAGATAAAGGAGAAGAGAAAGAATATAGATAAAATAAGATCAGTCATGTGCTGATAACTGTTAAACTAAGCTATCTACTCTTTCTCTTTGTATATGTTTGAAAATTTCCATGATATAAAAAAAGTAACTGCTTGTGAGCAAAATCTCAGGCATTACTTTGTTCTGAATTGTATGCAACTTTTGCATAGATTTCTTAATACTTTAGGTTTGCATAATTACAGAATTTCTCCTCAACTGTACAGACTTTGTAGCCAGAGAGCTGTGTCACTGACATTATCCCAAATACTTCCCAAATGTATGTGTTCAGCAATTCTACATCAAAAGGTTGGGATGAACAGGGGATGGAACCAAAAAGGAAGTGAGAGAAAATGACAGCCTGCCCAAACTCTTACCATAGAGCTCCTACCTCTTAAAACCAAGTTAATACACACTCCAGTTCCATTCTTTCTGTTTTCTTATGGTTTAAAAACAAACTGTTGCCTTCCAGCTTATTTCACTGCCCTTAAAATCCAATCTGACCGAATAAGACACAAACAAACCCACTACTGTGTAACCAGGTCAAAAACAAGCTCTGGCTAACTCACTTGGAAGAGTACACTCACCACTTAGATTTGGCCAGAAAAACTGGGTTAGAAAAAAACCAAACAGTATTTAAACAAACACTAGGACTGGGGAGAATGTCTTTAAGCCAGTTACCAGACACTCCGTGAGTTGCAACACAATCTTTTCCAAAATTTTCCAAAGCCTTCCAAATTCTGTAGAGCCCAGCAGGCTGAGTTAACAGGGCTCTCTTTCAAATTCAAAAATCTGGCCCTAGCCCCAACAGTTAACCAACAAAACACATGCTTATTCACTAGAGATTACCTAAGAATACCGAATTAAGTTTAGACCACAGGCCAGTTAGTACACTGCCCAGGCCAAGGGAAGTTGGGGCTAGGGAGAGGCGTTCAAGCCACAAATAAACCCTATTCAAAAAGCAGAAAAGAGACAATAGGATCCACACTTAATTTGGCCTAAGAAAACGTCTACAGTCAGCTCCCCCCTCCCCCATTTTTAATGAGACAATGACAGTTCTTCATGGTGAACCACAAAGCTCTGCTTACGATATTTTTTTCTATCCACTCTAACAGCTAGAAAAGTCTCCCAGTGCAGATAACTTTCAGAAAACATTTAGTAAAAAGAAACAAACCAAGACAGGGAGAATTTAACATTCTGTTTTGAATTTTCAAGGCCTGCACTTCCATTACCTACTGCTCTTTCATAATCTCTAAAGTGTGCACTGGATAAAATGAACAACACTGTTAGTCACATCAGGTGTCAGCTACTCAGCACAGACTCATAGTCTCCAGATTTGTTAGTTTCATTTACGTTGGGGGGGTGTTAAGATTTTTAAAAAGAGAAAGAGCTGGGTGGGTGTGAAACCAGAGCATCCTCTTTACTCCCCGCTCTCCCTTATTTCTGTTTCAATTACACAGCTGTCAAACAGGTTATTCCTGGAATTCAGATTTTATAATCCCCACATTGTAATTCTTCCTGCTCTCATTGCCCAAACAAACACTCCTCCCTGCTTCCCCAAAATACGTATCTATCAGTAGAGGGTATGACAGCCAGTTATAAACTAGTGCCAGGTAACCCCAAACTCCCCACCTTGAGCACTTGGCAAGCATTCAAAGGAGGAAACATGATGACAATTTTCAAGAAAGCCAAAGCAGAGGTTTGGGATCATCACAGGCAAGGCCTGCCTACATTAAATCTTAATTCACACACAAACTCAGAAGGCCAGATTTGGAGGAAAGAAGAAAAAACTCAGGTTGTCTTATGAAAAAAATCCTTTTCCATTTTACTGAAGAAAAGTGCATGCCTAAGAGTGTAGCTTATTTCCTTATCTCAAAGCCAGGAAATGAGGTCTTTTAAGGCCAGTCTGAATATAAACTCGGTGTGCAAAAACAGAGGGACTGCAAGGAGAAACCCCTTTCCCAACTTTGGCCAAGCAGCGTGGTTTTCAGTGAGCAGCGTGTTTATCACCCTTCCTCGTTCCCAACAAGAAGTTTCAATATGCCACGGGAAACAAAGAAGGCGCCCACACCGACCTTATAGACTTGTCCATAGGTGCCATTTCCAACCACTTCCACCAGCTCAAAAATCCCAGCAGGATCCTGGAGAGGAAGGAGGGGAGGGGTTATAATTTAAAAGAGGACAAAAAATGAAATAAAGCAGGGCAGTTGGAGAGAAAGGGCGGTGACAAAAGAGGTGGGTTTCGCCCGGTGCAGTCCTCCAGCGCCCGAGGGTCGCGCGGCGGGCCGGGGGCGCAGGGCTCGGTGGCCCGGGCGCGGGGGACGGTGAAGGGTCGCGCCCCGCATCCCCGCACATGCCGACACAGGCAGACAAAGGGGCCGCCGCGCCCGCGGCTCTGCCCACAGCGGCGCCCGAGCGCCCGGCCGGCCAGGGCGCGGCCCCCGCCGCCCGCTCCCCGCGCGCCCGCCCGTGGGCCCACTCACCCGCAGGGAGGAGAGGTCGATGTCCACCAGACTTTTTGCAGGGGAGTCGTTCGCCATTTTCCCTTTTTGCCACCAAAAAACAAATAACAATAAATATCTCTATTGCTCTGTGTGTCTCAGCTGCAGGCCGGGCCGCCGACGGCGCTCCTAGCGCGGCAGCCGGGCTGGCCGGGGATTCTCCTCGGGGCCCGGGGCCGGGGGCGGCGGCGTCGGGCTTGGCCGCGCTCGCGGGCCGCTCGCGGCTCTCGGCCGGCCGGGCCGCGCGGGGGGCGGACGGAGCGTGCGCGGGCGGCGGCGGCGGCGCTCACACCATGGCGCGGGCCGGCCGTCAGGCCCCCGGGCGTCGCCCGCCGCCTCAGGCCCCGGCGCCCGCGCCCCGCGCCGCGCGCCTCGAGACGGGCCCGGAGCGTGGGGCCGCGGCGCCGCCGAGAGTTGAGCGAGCGAGCGCGAGGCAGCGAGACAAAGATAACCCGGGAGGCGGAGGCGGAGGCGGGGAGGGAGGTGGGGAGGGAGGGGGCGGCAGCGGCGGCGCGGGAGGAGGAGAAACGGGACACCAAAAATATATTCTGAGGAGAGAGAAAACAGCTCCCCCTTTCCTTCTCCGGCAGGAAAAACGGGCGGAAACGCACTCACACCCCGGAGCCGGGCGCGGGGCGAGGCGCCCGCGCGACGTGAATATTCATCAGGGGTGGGGCCCGAACAATGGCCCGGCCGCGGGCAGCTGCCCGACACGACGCCCGGCGCCCAGGGTGGGGCCTCGGCGCCCGACTCCGCTCGCCGCTCTTGAAAATGGCAGGAGCAGGGATGAGACGGGCTGGGATTTCCCCGGGAGGTACTCAGGGTAAGAAAACGCCCCTGCCTCGCAGGAACAATAAATGAAAGGAAATTGACCTGGACCCAAATGCAAAGAGGAGGACGGACCCTCGCGTCTCCCAAGAAGGTGTGCCCCGCCCAGCCGGCCCGCCGCGCCGGGCTCTGAAGGAACCTGACCCGGGTGTGCCCGAGTGGAGGAGGGGGCTCCCTCGCGCCTGCTCCCACCTCTCCCATCCCCCACCACCACCTCCGGAGAGTATACCCTGAAGACCCTCATTTCCGGTTTACCTACATGGTTTTCTTTTTCTTTCTCTTCTTTTCCAGGCTAAATCCCTGACACGGTTGTAGTTGCGGGATTCGCTGAGCATCACTTGGCTACCGGGCCAAGTCCAAAATAGCTCTTGGGGTTGCCTGGTGCCGCGTTCCTGGCAGCCCTCAGTAGGTGAGCACTGGGTTTGGGGCCCTAAGTACTAACCCGAGTTTTGTACCTGGAGATCACTGAGGATCAACAAACAGGCTTCTTCCAGCAACCTCGGAAGCTAATAGGTAGTTAGGCAGTTTAGTCCTTTTCAATCAACAATCATTTATATCCTCCATCATCCAGAAATGTTCAGTGGCTCTCTATTACCTTACAGCAGGTGTTCTCAAAACGTGAATGCATCAGAATCAGCAGGAGGGATTTTGAAAATACAAATTGCCGGACCTCTGCCCGCCCCCTCAACAGAGTTTCTGATTCAAGGAGTCTGGAGAGGGCCTGAGAATGTGCATGTCTGACAGGTTCTCAGAGGAAGCTAATGTTGCTGTCTATAGTAATCACACATTGAGAACAGCCGCCTCACTGTGATGGAAATCCAAAGCCGGCCCTTCATTATTGGGCTTCATCATCATCATCATCGTTATCTTCCAATTCTTATGCACAAATTGTGTCTCTACCCCACCTCTATTTATACATACACATACACACAAAACCCCTCCTGTTGAGTGCTTTAAGTACAGTACTCCATTTACAGCCCTGAGGTAATGTTACCTCATTTTAGGTGAGGAAACCAAAGTCCTGGAAGATAAGGAATGTGCCCAAGTTCCTTAAAAGCACAGCCTGGAAGTGGAGCGGGGATGTTCACCAGGTTAAGCCTATTCCCAAAATACAGGTCTCCGATTCAGTTAAGTTAGTCTCCTCTACCCAGAATAGGTTTAGACTCCTGATTCTCAATAGTTTGTTTTTTTATACTTTTGACTTTGAGAATCCCTTGTAAGGCTGAAATATGTTGAGAGGTTCCTGGTGTCCATTGATTTGGAAAATCAGAAACTAAAATGTCCCTGTGAATTTATTGGTGCATTTAAATGATTTTGTTTTTTATCAGTCAACAGTAATGGCATTATCTATGAGTGTAAGTTAAATAATTTACTCAGAGAACTAAACTGGTATACATTTGAATTTTCAAACCATATTATTATTCATAATATTTTAATGTTTATTGTTAATAGATAACACAGAGAATGTACTAAGTCCTTTGCATGTTTTATCTCGTTATTCTTCATGTTAACCCCAAATGTACTCTTATTTTTTCCACTTCACACATTAGGAAACCAACATCCACAGAAGTTAAGTAACTTGCTCAGTGTGCACAACTAGACCTGATGCAGAAACACCAGGGGCTGCCAAGGCAGCCTCCTTCCATAGGTTCAACTCTAAATCCAAGGCATTGAGGCCCACCTCAGATGACCCCCTTCTTCTCTGTCTGTCCAAATTCCTTCCATCACCTCAAGCCTAACTCAGAATCATCTCTTCCTTCTCCTACAGTCTTTCTCTAAATCTCTCTCCTAAACTGCTGGTTCTTGTTCACCATTGCAACAGTTTTCTCCCACTTTCAAGTCAGTACCTATTCTTGAAGTGCCTACCCAGTACCAGGCGCTGGCTTAGCCATTGCCCCAGATATCAGGAAGATCAAGACAGCCTACCCTCAGAGAGCTTACAATCTGATAATGAGCATAAGAAAATTTCAAAAATAGCCATAGTACAAAGCAGAACAATGTAAATTCTAGCATTATGGAGAGAGCACTAAACAGATCTAGTGGAAAGTATTCTGGATTTGGGGCAAAACTGAACTGGGTTTGAACCCTAGTTCTATTATTTATCAGTTGTGCAACTTTGCACATGTTTCTTAACCTTTAGCCTCCATCTCCTCTTCTGCATGCTAGATGAAGACTGGAGATAAGTAAGAGGCAAGAGCCCAGAGCAGGGTAATAAGGCCTAGTGACAGGAGATGTGAGAGGTCTTGGGATGGTAGATTTCTCTAAGATTTGGCATCTGACAGGATGTCAGAAGGCAGTATAGACAAGGAGGTAAGAGATTTGCTTGTGGTTCAGAGCCTGCTTCACACTTGGGAAGATGCTGTCACAAACCAAGGAAAGGATGGTAGTGACAAAGGAAGATTTGGTTTTGAACTCAAAACCAAACTTAATGAACATGTCACACAGGAGCAGTATACATGTTCCCAGCTCAAAACTTCACTCCAGTTCCCAGGGTAGAGGCCATGTTTTCAATCAATAGACATGCATTAGCTTGGGCTACGTAACAAAATACCGTAGACTGGGAGGCTTAAATAACATAAATTTATTTTCTCACAGTTCTGGAAGCTAGAAGTCCAAGATCAAGGTTCTGACCAATTTAGCTTCTAGAGAGCTCTCTTCTTGGCTTGCAGACAGCTAGCTGCCTTCTCACTATGTTTATACATGGCCTTTTCTTGGTGCATGCTTGAGAGGAGGTGGGGAGGGAGAGAGAGAGAATGAATGATCTCTTTGGTGTCTCTTTTTTTAAGGGCACTAATCCTATTGATCAGGGCCCCGCCCTTATGACCTTGTTTAACCTTAATTACTTAGAGGCCCTGAATCCAAATATAGCCACACTGGGGGTTAGAGCTTCAATATATGAATTGGAAGCAGGAAGAGACACAAGTATTCAGTCCATAATAAGCCTTGTGCAGTACATGATGCCAGGAAGTAGACTTGTCATGGCCCTTGTCCTTGAGAATCTATTTAAGGACACAAAATAAACCCACCCAAAAAGATAATCAAGGCGATAGTTGGAAAATTGGCATGTTAAGTCACAGAGAAAAAAATAGCTCGCTTAGACAGAGATTGAGAATGTAAAAGAATGAGGCAACTGGCCACAGTGGACAGAGGACTCAGTTCAGAGAACCCTGAGCAAGAGAGTGAGACAGGTTAAGTGGAACCAGAAGATAAAGCTGACTCAAGGTCCCAATGTGGAGGTTGCAACAGAGCCCAGACTATCAAGCAAGTCAAGCCAGACACAGGTTGGCCTTGGCTCCCCAGAGCTCGGATGGCAGACGAGCTGACCTGAGCTCAGCAGGCTGTGGGCTGTAAATGTTCATCTGCCTGGGCTACAATGGGCCAGACCAGCAGTCCTTTCACACCCAGGCATGGAAATTCCAGGGAGAGCTTAATTATGCAAGAGCATTAGATGGACAATGACAACCCCACTGTTCATCACTATACTTATTTCCTAGGTTTTTCTTTGTTGCAAAAATAGTGAGGGAAATGGATTTTCAACCTCAGAACGGGGCAGGACAAGGAGGGCAGAGGACTGTATGAATGTAACTGAAGCGTTCAGGGTCATTGAGGACTTAGGTCAGCTGGAAATAAATGATGAAAGTATTGATGAGCAAGAGGAACTGAGTCAAACAAGGAAAACATGATGGGCTATGTTCAAAAAAAGCTCAGAAAAAAAGCATAGGTTGAGGGGTCAGAAATCTGAGTTCTTATTCTCTGATGGACAAGGTGTTGAGCAAATGCTTGGCCTCTCTGCCCTCAGTTTTCTTACTTGTGAGATTAGAGGATGGATGAAATGATGGAAAGGTCCTAGTCTCAGCCCTGTGATCAATCACTCATTCCCCTGAGCCAGGGTAGAAGAGGGTGGCCTGCGCAGTAGAAGTTGTTCATGGCACTTGGGGAATACCGTAGATTCAGCAGCCAGGTTCAGCCCTTGAAAGACCATCTTTGAGCATTGGTGGAGGGAGTCAACTTTTTTTTTACTAGTGTATCGGTTGGATTAAAAGGAAGCAACTACTCCAGCACACAATGGGGTGGAAGGCGTGGGATGCAGAAGCAGATCAAAGGGCAACAAAAGAAGAACCAGCCCAGGGCAGCATCAACCCCCTACCCAGCTACCAGAGCTGTAGATGTTGCCATGTCTGCCAGGAGGAAGTTAGCTTAGCTCTGGCCTCCTAAATTTAGATCTGGAGACAAGGATTTGTGTGCAGGTAGCTAATTTGGGTGGTGATCCCAGGAAGCACAAGAAGGAGAAAGGAATGTGGAAAATGGAGTGGAGATGAGCTGATGAGGACTGTGTTAACAAGCAGGGTATCACTGAGAGCAGCTGGGCTAAGTGTATTTAGCTTGCTGGAAAATGAAAAAGTATGTTTACTTTATGAGTACCTGTGTTCAGGGAAAAAGTCTTTGTAAACATTTTGTAAAAAACAGAGTAGTATTCTGAATGCAGAGGAACTTCCTATTTGTAGAAGAACTATTTGAAACCTTTTATAAAGGGAATTACTGTCCCTTAATTTATCCTTTTTATAAATTTGTATATTCGTATATCAGGATTGCTTAGATCCACTTAAACTGTAAAAATGTCTATATCTGTGAAATCCTCAAAGGGCCACAAAAATTGGGTCAAAGATAGTCCTAGCTTTAGAAATCAAGATGGGAGCCATAGGAAGTAGTTGGGAGAAGCTGGATGAGGATGTTAATAATTGTCAGGTATGTCTGGTTTGGGTAGGTGGTTGGGTGAAGGGGATCATGGGCTCTGTCAAGGGGAGGGCAAACCAGACCTGCTGGTTGAGGAGATAATGGACTTTTATTTACACTTGATCAGATATTTATGTCCTTAGCCCGTGTAGCTAAATCCCAGGAAGTGACCAGACCAGCGGGCCTCTCTAATGCTCAGCCATTTAATATGTCACCACTGAAATAGAATCATGAGCTAGAATATGATGCATCAGATCCTGGCCAATATGCATCAGAGCCCCCATTGAACAGGAGGTTCAATCATAATCGAGTTTATCCCTTTAAAAGTGAATGAGCCATGAGGCCCCATTAGTGTTGCTGCAAGCTCACCAGTCCTATTGATTTACAGTTCTCAGTTAATTATAGTGATTCCAATCTCAAAACCTTCTAAAATATGTCCTATAACGAAATATTAAGTGGTGACATACCAACAATAAACTAAGAACTGTAAATGCCATATTTATGAATTACAGAATTTGAGGCCTTTCCTGTTGTTTTGAATAAATACAGTTATCCACTTCATCTTCTTTTCCATATCTATAGTCTATGTTCTGTGGCCAATTTGTTTAGAAAAGGTAGTCAAAAGGCAGCATGCCACACTTGGGTCACCTGTAATCTTTGCCTACAATCTGCTTCTGGAGGGTATTTGGGCATTGAGGAGTGGGGAGGTGTCGGGGAAAGGGAAGAGTTGAACAAGAAAGTGTCTAGATGGGCACAAAGACTTCACAACTCCTAGAAATGCTACTCAAAGTCACAAAAAAGAAGGGCTACCTCATCTCACAGAATTACATCTTTTATTGTATCAGAACTTACCATTATTAGCTGCCTGGCTTGTAAAAAAAATTGTATTCAGATTTGAAATAGTACTTGTGGAGAAGTGTTACACAAGCTCAATCTTTAGAATCACAGCTTAGCTCTTTAGTTATAGAGAGAGGAGAAAATGCAGAGGAGGTGGGATGCCAGTAGACAGCAAGAGGAATTAAAGATGGGATGATCTGTATCTGGACTCACCATCAGCCACTTGTAAATGTCACTACTCGTTTCGAAATTTCCAGGAACTGGGAAGAAGTCAGGCACTCAGAAGAGAGAACCAGTTCCTTAGGAAAAATTTAAAAGCTGTTTTTCAAAACCATTAATTCTTTAGAAAGAATCAGACCTCTAAGAACGTCCCTTTCTACACCACCATTCTATACAGAGTGGATGAAAAACTAGAATATGTGTTCTGCTTTACAAACTGTGGTTCTTAAGGTTCCCTGGAGATGGTTCAGGGCCTCCTGCCTGTTCCAAGGAAGGTCTGGGGAATTAGTAATAGGACTGCTGAGCTCACTGCCTGGTCCACCCTCCTGCCACCACACAGGTTCTGCTTTTATATGTCTTATAAATTGGGAAAGGTAGTAATATATTTTAAGACGAGATTTCCACTGCTAAGAAAAGTTTGAAAATCCTGAGCTAAGTATACTTAAACCCAAGACTTATGTAATCACGTGGCAGAGACGTCTATTAAATATATTTCAGCTGAGTTAAAACTAAACAACACTTTAAATATTTTTTGGAATCATTGCCATGACCTGAGTAGAGAAATGGGAATGATGCAGGAGTGGGAATCAGGAAACCTGGGCTCTGGATTTGGTTCTCCCAGAATCTACATCATCAGAGTGGTTAGATTGCCCAACTTGGTATCTTGGGACTAAGTATTTGTTATATATCTGAAGCATCACTCTCATACTAACACATAGACCTGAGGGTGAGCTGTAACCCCATTCCAGTCAATTTAAGTGTGACCTTGATCTATTAGGGTCTATTTGATGGCCTATTTTTTAATTAAATAGCCTACCTCCTATTTCTCACACAGCACATTTTAAAGAACTGACAAAATAATCAAAAGCATGTTTAACTCAAGAGTCAGATCCAAAAGACAGTAATAATAAAAATAGTAGAATTATAAAATAAAAGTTGCCCAACAATAATCTAGACAACATTGATTACACTGAAAAATTAAAAAGATGTTTATAAAAAGTTTGTAATAACACAGAAAATGTATGTTGTAATATTAATTGAAAATATCAGCCAGGTGCAGTGGCTCATGCCTATAATCTTACCACATTGAGAGGCTGAGACAGGAGAATCTCTTAGGGCCAGGAGTTTGAGACCAGCCTAAGCAACGTAGCAAGACCCCATCTCTACAAAAATTTTAAAAATTAGGCAAGCGTAGTGGTGCGTGCCTATAGTCCCAGCTACTCGAGAGGTCAAGGCAGGAGGATATCTTGAACCCATGAGTTGGAGTTTGCAGTGAGCTATGATGATGCCACTGCACTCTAGCCTGGGCAACAGAGTAAGAAAAAAAAAAAAAAAAGCAAAAGAAAAGAACAGAAAATATTGCTGTATAAGATTTATCTGAGATCATATAGTCACAGCTATATAAAACTTAAAAACTATTCATGGGAAAAATGATGGGAAGAAATACATCAAATTTTAGTCATTTTGGACTCACAAAACAGTGATTTTTTTTTTTCCTCCTTTCAAGATGTATTCTGCAAATTTTCTATAGGAGCATGTCTTGGGATATTAAAAAAAAGTTTTAAAATAAAATGAAATAAAGTAATTGTGTTAATTTCCTAGGGCTACTCTAACAAAGTACCACAGACTGGGTAGCTTAAAACAATACAAGTGTATTGTCTCACATTCCTGGAGACTGGAGGTCTGAGATCAAGGCATCTGCAGGGCCATACTTGTTCTGACTCCCCTAGAGGACTCCTTCCTTGCCTCTCCCTAGCTTCTGGTAGTTACCGGCAATCTTTGCTGTTCCTTAGCTTGCAGCTGCATCATGCCAGTCTCTGCCTTCATCACCCATGATGTTCTCCCTGTGTGTCTGTGTCTTCACATAGCTATAGCTGGGGTCTTATAAGGACCCCAGTCATACTGGATTAAGGGCCCACCCTACTCCAGTATGACCCATCTTAACTAATTACATCTGCAATGTGCAATGACCTTGTTTCCAAATATGGTCACATTCTGAGGTACTGGGGGTTAGGACTTCAAAATAAATTTTTGAGGGGGTTGGGGAAGACAAAATTCAACCATAACTGTAACTTAACAATTTTTATTTTTCCTCACAAAAGTTGAAGACCATTATTCTTTCTTACCTTAACGTAGTGGTTTCCACACTGTCGTACATGGGTGGTTTAGGAAACTGGTAGTTTGGGTAGTTTTTGCTATGACCCCTTCACTTCTCTCTTGCCACCCCTCTTGTTATCTAACATGTATTTACTGTAGTCTTCCCTTATCCACAGGGAATGTGTTCCAAGATACCTTGTGGATGCCTGAAACCGCGGATAGCACTGAGCCCTGTATATACTATGTTTTTCCCTGTACATACATACCTATGATAAAGTTTAATTTATAAAGTAAGCACAGGAAGAGATTAACAATGATGATGATAAAATAAAACAATGATAACAATATACTATAATAAAAGTTATGTGAATGTGGTCTCTCTCTCTCTCTCAAAATATCTTGTACTGTACTTACCTATTTTCAGACCATAGTTGACAATGGTAACTGAAACCACAGAAAGTGAAACCTCGCTAAGGGGGGGACTACCATAATCAGGAACATACTGTGTTCACAACACTGTGTTAATCTAGCAAAATAAAAAATCTCACAAAACTCTATTCTGGCCATAAGCTACAAGTTGCTTTCATTTACACCATAATTTGCAAATAGACTTTTTTTTTTTTTTTGGAGCCATGATCTTACTCTGTTGCCTAGGCAGAGTGCAGTGGTGTCATCATAGTTCACTACAACCTTAAACTCCCGGGCTCTAGTGATCCTCCTGCCTCAGCCTCCCTAGTAGCTGGGACTACAGGTGCACACCACCACACCCAGCTAATTTTTCAGTTTTTTGTAGATATGGGGTCTTCCATGTTGCTCAGGCTGATCTCAAACTCCTGACCTCAAGTGATCCTCTCACCTCAGCCTCCCAAAGCGCTGGAATTACAGGTGTGAGCCACCAGGCCCAGCTCTATGACTAACTTTTTAAAAAGTAACTACAGTTTGTGAATCACTATAAAGAATAGCTTTAAAATTAGGTTGTAAAATAATTTCTTAGACCTTTTTGTAAACATATAACAGATGATAGAGAAAAAACTAATAGGGAGAAAAAGAAGGAAGAAAACTAAGGTAGAAATAGATTGAAACAGAAATTGATTTTGCCAAAAAGGAGTATTTTTTTCAGCACTGAGTAATCTCCAGTTTGGTTGGGATATTTGTGAATTAGCTAATGTTTTAAAATAATGTCTTGCTTTGAACTTCTTTTGATGACTTTTTCCCACCGAGTGCTAGAAATAGTTTTATTTTTCTATACTGAGATCTAAGCCTGTTTATTTAATTCTTTGGAAGAATGAGTATTTTGCTAAATTTGACAGAATTGCTTGATATAAAAATATAAATAGGGGACTAAGGTGTGGCACAGAATAAAACAAGCATGACTTTCTTTATATTCCCTAAATATGATTTTATTGCTGTTGCATGGCTTTGCAAGTAAAAATATTTATTTCTCTTGTTATATGCATGCATTTATTTTAATGAGTAATTATGAGACTGTCAGTGACATCTTCAAATTGGCATGTGTATTCCATTGTGCAGTTTTTCCCTTTTATTTCAGTTTTCTTGTTGGGAGTGTTTTGTTTGTTTCTAAAAAGCTGAGGAAATTAAATGCAAAGCTATGCCAACACAATGAAACTTTACTACATACAAGTCAGGAAATTAGAATTTGTTGTTCTCCCAGCAGCTGGTATTTGGCTGTTCTGAACATTACATGACAGAGCAGTTAAAGTGGGGCAGTTTTTCCTCACAGGAGTTTTGTTGGGATACAAGCATATCACTTCTCCCCATTCAGTGCACAGGACTGTGGGCAGGGCTGGCCCACCCAGATGAAGACAGGGTGCCCACCAACTCTGGGGCTCCTGGATCCTCAGCACTGCCACTCCCAACTCTTCTTGTCTGTCCTAAAAGGAGAAAACCAGAGATTAAACTGACAGACTACTGCTATTATTGGTAGTCCCCCTTGATGGGTGTTTACCATGTGCCAGGCACCCTGCTCAGGACCTTACCCGCACTGGTTCATTGACTCCTCACACAGCTGTGTGTAGCAAACACCTGTGATCCCTGTATCATGGAAGAGAAAGTGAAGACTTAGAGACCTTAAGTAAATTGGCCATGATTGCACCTTTACAAAGTAACAAACCTAGGATTAAAAACCAGATTTATCTGGACAACCCATGCTTTTGACCATTAAGTTTTAGGTAACTTATCCATTTTAACCAAGCCTTGGAAGATCCTATTCCTTAACATGAAGGAGGGACTTAAAAACATTTCTTTCTGATTATAAAAATAACATATATTCATTGAAGAAAATACAAAAAATGTAAAGAAAATTACCTATAATTCATTTACCAACAATCATTAACATTTAATATATTTTGGGGCTTTTCTTTTTCCCCAAGTATGATTATTTATTTACTTATAAATGTAATTGGAATTGTACTGTTTGGTAACCTGCTTTCTTTTTACATCATATATTGCTAACATTCTCACATCATTAACTAATCTGTTAAAACACAACTTTTAATGGCTGTATTGACTGTAATGTTAGTTAGTTAGTTAGTTTAGTTAGTTAGTTAGTTAGTTTTAGAGGCAGGGTCTCACTCTCTTGCCTAGGCTGGAGTGCAGTAGCACAATCATAGCTCACTGCAGTCTTGAATTCCTGGGCTCAAGTGATCCTCCCACCTCAACCTCCTGAGTCACTGGGACTACAGGCATGAGTCAGTGCACCCAGCTAAATTTTTTTAAATTAATCCTGTAGTGTTGGGTACTTAGGTTGTTTCTAATCAGTCACTTTTTTAAATACCACACATGCTAGTAATTTCCTTAAGACAAATTCTTGACATAGAATTACAGACTCAAAGACTATGAAGATTTGTAAAGTTCTTGGTACATTTTGTCAAACTTCCTACAAATAAGGCTCTTCCAAGTTATGAAAGGAGGAGCTTAAAGGTGAGGACTTGAAGTTCTAATGTAGGCTCTCGAGGAAGATGCCATGGGGAATGTACAACATCATCACTTTTCAAGACATCCCTTATCGTCAGCCACCTGATGTCTCCCTGTGGGGTTCCAGAAGGCCCCTGGGTCTAGCAGAGAAGGCCTGGAGCAGAGGATGTTACACCAGGGCTCTGTACTCCTGCTCAGCTCAAGGCTGTGAGTTTGGTGGTCCCTGAGAAGCATGGAGAACCGTAACAATAGGAAAGCCATAAGATAGGAGGACAGTTACTAGTTTACAAAGGGTTTTCCTACCCATTTCTCTAATCCTCATCACAGCCCTGGAATGATGCAGCTTTACAACTATCAGCATTTTGTAGAGAGAGGGGCTCAGATTTAGGTGAGATGAGTGACTTACTCAAGATTGCACCACCCTATACACAGAAGCCCAAACCCCATTCTACTCTCCTGCGTCAGGATGTCTCTCCTCAAGGAAAAAGCCTCTATGTCAAAGATTTCCCCCCTCGACAAGTGGAAATACTTGGAATTATATTAAGGAACTCTTGAACTTGCTCTACAAGTAATTATCGTTATTTTTTAATGTTTGCTGAATTCCAGCTACATAATAGATGCTGTCCTAGACACAGATGGTCCTGCGCCTTTGGGCTTGCAGTCTCAAGAAACCAACAAGCCTGGCAAATGTGAGAAATGAGGGGAATGCACTTAGTTGAAATGGGGTCTGAAAAAGGGCACTCTTGGTAATTACATGTCTGGTTACACATTCTTGACAACTATTTAGAGCTCTGACTGACTGTGCAAAGACAATGCCCAGTTTGTTGGTTTGAACAAAGGCAAACGAGGCTCAACCCCAAGCACGAGTCTGTGCGCCATTTTGTAATGTTGAAATAAGAAAGGCAGGGAACTTGTGTGTGATGTTCAGTTATATTCGCTAAGGACGGAGAAAAACCTTAGGTTTCCAGATTTGCCTATTCATTTCAGATGTATTTAATATATTATACACACACACACGTTTTAAATGTTACCACATACCTTACGTAGCTTTAGTATTAAAGCAAGGCAGAGATAAGAAGCATGAGACAATTTATAAAGGAAGCGAATTGTAGCCATAGTCTCTGAGGGCTTATCTGCTCTTTGGGATTTGGTACTTCTGCAATTGTCTATCATTTTATATATCAGGTGACACTAAAGTTGTATGCTTAACTCATTCTAAACTTAATAATAGTAAACTTAATAATAGTAAAACCATTAGGTTAGCCAGTTACTGCTAACATGTTCCATGATTTAATCTGCCTGGTATGTTCCACAGTTATAAACAAATATAAAAATTCATAGGTTGCATATGGTGGCTCACACCTGTAATCCTAGCACTCTGGGAGGCCAAGGCAGGAGGATCGCTTGAGATCAAGAGTTCAAGACCAGCCTGAGCAAAAGTGAGACCCCCCCATATCTAAAAAAAATAGAAAAATTAGCTATGCATGGTGACGGCATGCCTGTAGTCCTGGCTACTCGGGAGGCTGAGGCAGGAGGATTGCTTGAGCCCAGGAACTGAGGTTGCAGTAAGCTATGATGATGCCACTGCACTCCAGCCCAGGGAACAGAGCAAGACCCTGTCTTAAAAAAAAAAAAATTCATCATGGTGTACACTTAAGATTAGTGTATCAAAGCATATTACTTTGTTATACCTCAGATAAAACAAACAAACATACACTACTAAGTGTTTCATAAAACAAACAACACACCACTGTTTGATAGGAATCAATATGGTAAAGTGGAAAGAACCCTGAATTAGGAGAGGGTAGATTTCAGTTCTCTAGTCCATGCTCATCAAACTAATTATGTGAAGATGGACGTTTAACCTTTAGTCAAAAACACACTAGGGAGCAGCTGTCCTGACCCTTTGTCTTCACAGAGGCAAATAAGCTTCAAAGAGGTAAAGCAAATTGTCCAAATGATAGGTTAGGGCCTGTTTTCAATTCAGACCTTCTGACTCAAAATCAAATACCATCATAAGCTTGCTCCCAAATTCCTGTTTTGACCTCAGTTTCTTGACCAATAAAAGGAGAAGATTGAAGTCTTCTTGATGAAAATACTTAACATGAACTAATCAAGCCTTGTCAAAACTAAATCTCCGATTTTTAGGAAATACAGGGGACAGAGGTACCTGTTAAATGAAAACAGGAGGAAATAATCAGGCAGTGGAGAAGGTGAGATATCCTACAAGTGGCCTGGACTCACCAAAGAGTCAATATTTTTAAAAAAAGAAAAAAGGTGGTGGGCATATTCTATAAAATAGGAGACTAGAGAGAAATAACAACCAAGTGAAATTTGTGAACCTCAGTTGGATTCTGTTTGGAATATTACAGCTATCAAAAGCCATTGTTGAGACAACCAGGAAATGAGAATATGGCACTTTAAGATGATATTATGAACTATTGTTAATTTTCTTCAGGGAAGTTATTTGTGCCAGGTATATTACCTATATTATCTCTAATAGCTCTGCTATTGACATAAATAAATGTGAATGGCAACACATGACATGAGTGTCAGGAGAAGCATGACCAGACTCTAACGTCGGGAAGGTGAGCAAGGAGACAGTGGCCAGGAGGCTGGCCCCTAAGAACACGCTGTACTACCCGCTGTCTCATATGAGCCTCTGTGGCAGGCTAACACTAACTTCACAGCTGTCTCTCCTTCTCTAGTGCTATTTTATGATATAGCAACTAGGCACCTCTTCTCTTAAAAACTCAGCAATCACAGAAAGTGAATAAGTCCAACTTCGAGCAGAGGACCTTAGAGGGAGCCACACACATACCTTGCCTTCTGCCTGCCTTCCCACTCTTCCCACCCCAAACGCTGGCACTGGTACAAGATGTTTTGCCAAGCACTTAGTATGACAGGCGGCATTTAATTGTCAAATAATACTATCAGGTAGGACTGCGGTAATGCCCACTTTACAGATGGAGAAACAGGCTGAAAGTGGGTAACTGGCCCAAGCATAATGCATGGCAAAGCAGGGCCTAAGACACAGCACGTGTGCTTGAAAATTTAAGTCCATGCTATGGGTAGTGCTAACAGAAGAAATTCTGGAAAATCTGACTTATGAATAGATACTGGGGGTTGCCAAGCAAGAGAAGGAGTCAGACCAACTGAGCAAGCCCGCAGGCTTATTTTCAAGAAAAACATCATGTGGCTTATAAGGGGAAGAGGCAGGGGCATAATGGAATTTTCCTGAGATGTTTCCTATTATCCAGCAGTTGGGATCCCACAGCAAGGAAATAGGACTCCCTCCATGGGTCAGGTGGACACTAAAGAAGGGACCTGGCCTTCAGTCATCTTGCTAGGTTGTCACAAGAGGAGGCCACCCACCAGCGAGGGGACCCCAACAGCAAGATTGGCTGGCTATTGGTGGCAAGAGCTGAGAGCAGAAGAGAGGAAAGAGGTTGAACTGAAATAGGATTTCCCAAGTAGGGAACTGTGAGAGATACCAGCAAGCTCAGAAATACTTGCTAAATGGAAGATATTCCCAAGTCCTATTTTTTCCCCATTTAAACAGGTAGATATTTCATCCAGTATTCTCACAGTTAATATCTTTTTGCTCCATTCAGAGCACTTTCTTCGACAAATATTTATTCAGAGCACTTTTCTTTAACAAATATTTTAACAAGACAAAACATCAAATAAGTTTTCTCTATTTATGATTCTTTTGAATGCTTCACCAAATTGGGATGCTAGAAAATCATAGGTCTTCTTATATCATTCCATGCAAGCAGATTTTTTTCCCAACATTAGTGTCATCACACAAAAAATATTATAGTTCGCATATGTGAATATTCCTATATTTTGAGAAGTACAGCTTCTTTTCTATTGGTAGAATATTGCAGTATGTCTAGGTATACTTACGGTACACACTTCTGCTCTGAGGGACCAGAATACTATTTTTAACCACAAATAATTTTATCATCAATATTGAAATTTTAGTCTGAATTTACAGTAGCATTAACAATGTCAGATGTTTCATATTTGACATAATGTACTTCCAAAAGCTATATTTTGATTTCAAGACATGGTTGGGGGAAAAAACAATTGTTATTAGAATTAACTGATTTTCTATTTGAAGAATCATTTGCAAATGTAAACTGGCATCATTTTTAAATATTTTGCAGATTTCTTCTTTTATTAATGGAGCCAAAGTATTAACAGTTATCTTTTTACTTTTCACTCATAAAATAAATTTAGAAGAACATCGTTTGATCTAAATGAAGACTCATGTTTCACAGGGTAATATGTAAATACACGTTCTGTATTGCACAAGTTAAAATGTTGTTTTGAGGCCCACCAATCTTAAAATACCTACTCATTTTCAAGTAGATGCTAATGCTTCCTCAGCAGACATATCTTTTGGTTTTCATTTGATCAGTGAAATCACTAAGGCCCTCATGGTAGTTGGTAAATGTCAACAAATATTTTGCATAAGGTTATAAGTTCATCATCAACATTTATGAAAAATAGGAATTGGAAATTTAATTTTTCATTATACATGCATTTTTCTTTTTTTAACCTCATTCCTCCAAAATGCAATGCACATGCTCATTGCATTCTTCAAAATGAAGTAAATAGTTATAGATGTATGCCAGGCAGTAAACTACAAGTCCAAGAGTGTTCCAACTACTTTCTAAACCTTCTATGGATAATTGAAGGTTATCCACTTCTATCTCCTGTACATATTTTACATGCATCTTTCCTATAATTTCCCACATTTCCCAATGACCCTGACAATTACATCTCAGAGATCATTGTGGGCCACAGCACAAC
Organism: Cheirogaleus major; assembly: GCA_963574435.1. Lineage (NCBI taxonomy): Eukaryota > Metazoa > Chordata > Mammalia > Primates > Cheirogaleidae > Cheirogaleus > Cheirogaleus major. The sequence continues at coordinate 4,479 of CAUYPO010125837.1, read as the reverse complement.
TGGCTGGTTTACAAAGTGACCAGCAAGGGCAACATTAAATATTTCTTCCACTATCCCCAAGGCCAGAAGAAATTAGCTGTACCCAGCTGTTCCTCTTCTAAACACTTTGTCAGCAAACTGTCCCTGAAAGGGAGGTGTTAAATACAGTGCATCTGGAAAGGAGCATCTTCCAGATTTAATCACATGTTAAGGTAAGAATTCTGTTTGCAGCACATGGGTCTCACATCCTTTCAACAGAGCCTGGAAGTACAAGGTGGAGTTATACCAAACCCATCCTGGCTTAATAACAATATGTAGTTAAAAAATGGAAAATCCAGATCAAAAGCTAAGCCAGATTTGATGTCATGGCAACTGCCATAAACTGGAATTGTCTTGGGCAAACCAGGGCACACTTTCACCCTAGAACTGAGCAGTGAAGATGAGAAAAGCTTTGATTTGAGTTATAAAAAGAAGTTTCAAAATGAAGAGGATAGGCTTAAATACCGAAGTGAGTTGTTAAAACCCAAAAGTATCTGGAAAGGTGTGGAATCTGGACAAGATGTTAAGGTACTTGCCGCCCAATCAATGTAGGGGGGAGCCCGTAATCAGGGGGAACTGTCTGAAGTAATTGGCCTGATTTGTGTGCACACCCCAGTGAGTTTTGACATTTGCTCAGTAGGTTGGTCACTTCAGTGCTGATTAATCCTCCCAGCCACAGGTGTGCGGAGTGGGATTATCTCCTTCCTGGAATCTAGGCAAATTCCTATGATGGTAGATCACTAAGCAGGGAGTGGGGCGTCTGGAAACTGATGTTGTCTTGGTGCCATTTCTGGAGAAAAGCCTGAAGACATTGAAGCATAAGTGAAATTCCTCATTTGCACACCCACACCATGTCCTCCATCCTCCCAAAGGGACCCCTTTATAACTACATAACAAGTATCCAGGGGCTACACTGACTTTTGCTCAAAATAGTAAGCATGACTATCATTGATTACAAAGGACTAAGGAGGAAAAGAAAATGACTGTCAGCAGTTCACATTGCAGACTTGATCAGGGCTGCTGAAGGATCCCATGTGTACAAGGCAGAGCTATCTTTATGAATAGGCAAAGCGGCAGCTGTCTGAAGTTGTGTATCAGAGACCTCTCCCTCTGAAATAGCTGAAATGCTGTTATTACTGATTTACCCCTTAGAGTGAGCATTGTTTTCCTTCATTCATCATCTCTCAAAGTATACATATTACTGGTAGGGAAACTATATTAAATTCCTAACATTTTAATGCAAATTAGCTTCTTAGACGATTTTCTATATAGGTTCCTGACCACTCTGCACATTTGAGTGAAAGGAAAGGTGGGTTAGGGCAGAAGGGCAGGTGAAAAGCGGAAGTTAACGTGGAGAGTGCACCGACAACTCAAACAGTGGGTTTGACCAAACATCATAGTCTCTGCTGGGTGTGACTGTGAGACTTCTGATAAAGTTTCCTCACTTAAACCTGTGAGTCTCTGAGGGAGTAATTTACCCGTAAATATGCCCTCTTTCCTTTTCCCCACTTACTTTGTTTTTGAGATAAACAATGTTTTAAAAATGGAGAGAGTGCTGAATCAAGTTGGCTAACTGAAGAACTGAACACATGCTTTATCCTCTCTATTAAAGAAATAATTGAAACAAATAGAAAAACTATATGACAAAAAAACCCAATGAAGAAACTTCCAGGGTCCTGAAATTTGAGGAATTCCTAGAAGACAAACAGTGGATAGGACTGTGTTGGTGGCAAAACAAGAACAAGAAAAATTCTATTTGAAACTCAGGGCCACATAAGAAATTGTACATTTCTCCACACTCAGTGTATATGATTACGAAGAATAAGCTTGGACTTTCAAGCAATTTTCAGGACAATTAGCTGAACAACTATTAATATATTTGGAGCAGTCCCTTCCCTTCCCCTTCTTTTAGAGTGCATATCCATTGGTGACAGCAGCATGTGCCCCCAGGTTAAAACCCTTAAAACTGCTTTTGAAAGAGAAATAGTTACTAAGCGAGGGTTAAAGGAAGGTACAGATGGACTCTGAAGTACCTCCAAACCTTCAAAGGGACATCGAAGGACAGAAGAAAGGGATGGAAAGAGCTGATTCAGTGTTTGCTTCCAAAGTACAAGAATGCTTCTAAGTGGGAAAATTGGCACAGGAGACCCACAGAATGGGTAATAGGATCAAGGCTTTGGGAAATTAACAAACTACAAAAGACAAACTACCCACACCAACCTAATCCCAAATCCTGATCCTTCTCTATAATCAGAAGAAGGCAGACTATTCTTATCAAAACGTTCAGTGACAGGTGAGGAGGGAATCTCAAATATGAACACAGATAGCTAAGATTAACCTAGTATTTGTGCAAAAGCAACACCAAGAAAAGAAAGGCATCAAAATCATCAAACTGAAAAGAAAAAAAAAAGAGTAAATAGCCTTAAGAGAAAGGAAAATATATAGAAGTATGATAGATATCCTCAGAGAAATTTAAAAGGTTTTCATATCCTTAAATAAAGATGGTAAGAATACATTCATATATATCAATTATCCCAACAAATATAGAAGGGTGAAAATTTCTCTATCAAAAGACAAAGACTCTGTCCAGGCATCGTGGCTCATGCCTATAATCCCGGCACTTTGGGAGGCCAAGGCAGGAGAGTCACTTGAGGCCAGGAGTTCAAGACCAGTCTGGGCAACATAGTGAGACCCTATCTCTATAAAAAATAAGTTAGCCAGGTATGGTGTCACATGCCTATAGTCCTAGCTACTTGGGAGGCTGAGGTAGGAAGATTGCTTGAGCCCAGAACTTCAAAGCTGCAGTGAGCTATGATCACTCCATTGTACTCCAGCATGAGTGACAAAGTTGTCTTAAAAAACAAAAAGACAAATACTCTACTTGGGTTAAATAAAAAAGTCTTGATACCATATACTAGCAGTGTAATGTTTAGTAGTGCAGGATCTGGATTTGAATCCTGGTTCCCACATCTATTAATGATTGATGAAATAAAAACTTAAATAATCAGGCTAAACAGAAGGATGTATTCAGCTGAAAGTATAAGATCAACTCAAGAAATTCTCCCTAAATACAGCACTAAGGGATAATGACAATTATGAGATAGAAAGTAATTGATATGAAAAGACAGAGAATTGAACATTGTATTTATAGGAGTTCTAAAGATAAGAGAAAAAAAGAGGAGAGGAATTATTCAAATAAATAATTGAAGAAAATTTTCCAGAACAGTTGGAAAATATGAATTTTCAGATTTAGAGTCCACTACATGTTCAGCAAGAAAAAAAGAAATGTAATCCAGGAACATCATCTTAAATTTTTAAAGCTTCAAGGATAAAGAGAAATTCTTAAAATTTGTAGAAGATAAAAAAAGGTTTTCTAGAAAGGAATGATAATCAGATTGGCATTAGAAACAATAGACACAAGAATTGATCCATGGAGACCAGTGGTCCCCAACCGTTTGGCACCAGGGACCGGTTTCATGGATGACAATTTTTCCACAGACCTGGGGTCGTGGGAGAATGGTTTCAGGATGATTCATTCAAGCGCGTTACATTTAGTGTGCAGTCAAACCTCTCTGCTAATGATAATCTGTAGTATCAGCTGCTCCCCAGCACTAGCATTACTGCCTCAGCTCCACCTCAGCTCATCAGGCATGAGATTCTCATAAGGAGCGCACAACCTAGATCCCTCGCATGCACAGTTTACAGTAGGGTTCACACTCCTATGAGAATCTGATGCTGCCACTGCTCTGACAGAAGGCAGAGCTTATGTCCTGGAGTGAGAGATAGGGAGTGGCTGTAAATACAGATGAAGCTTCACTCACTCACCCACCACTCACCTCCTGCTGTGTGGCCAGGTTCCTAACAGGCCACAGAACTGTACTGGGTGGCCGGACTGGTACCAGTCCTCATCCCAGGGGTTGGGGACCACAGCTGCAGGTAGAGCAACAAACAAATTTGTTTGTATATATATATATACATATGTATATGTATATATATACATATATATAAAGAAACAATAGACACAAGGAAGAGCAAAAGGAAAAGTAACTTCAAACTTCTGAGTGAAAATTACTTCAAACTTTAAATTTGATATCCAGCCAAACTAACATTCAAGTGGGAGCTCAAAATAAAGACATTTTTATGAAACTAGCTGGTTTTAGTGTTCAGTTTGAATTTTTAGTGTTAGGCTTATAAATACTAGTCTCTAACCCACTGAGTTAGAATATCAGTCCAGACACTAAACAATCAGAATGTATTTAACCACTTCGGTACGAGCGTCGACTATAGTCGACAGCCACAGACGAACGCGCACAGCCAGGCGTTGACTTTAGTCGACAGCCAAAAGCTTTTACTTTTACAGCTTTTATCTCTGCAGTTGCAGTGTGTACGTTCAGCTAATAAGTTACTACGAATCTGTGACCTTTTAACAAGTCCTTAGTAGGAGTTATTATAGTTATTTTC